>CAJUXJ010001762.1:0-61365 GCA_910589775.1 Avena eriantha
AAAGAACATACATGCAATGACTCTAGTGGATCCATATGTGGTTTCTGAAAAGAACACACATGCAATGACATTGGTTGATCCATGTGTTTTTTGAAAAGAACATACATGCAATGACTCTAGTGGATCCATATGTGGTTTGTGAAAAGAACACATTGCAATGACATTGGTGGATCCATGTTGTTTGTTAAAACAACACACGTGCAATGACTCTGGTGGATCCATATGTGGTTTGGGTAAAGAACACACATGCAATGACATTGGTTGACCCATTTGTTGTATGAAAAGAACACACATGCAATGACTCTAGTGCTAGTTTAGGATAAGAACATACATGTAATGACTCTGGTAGATCCATATGTAGTTTGTGGAAAGAACACACATGCAATGATTCTAGTGGATCCATATGTGGTTTGTGAAAAGGACACACATGCAATGACATTGGTGGATCCATGTGGTTTGTGAAAAGAACACACATGCAATGACTCTAGTGGATCCATATGTGGTTTGTGGAAAGAACACAAATGCAATGACTCTAGTGGATCCATATGTGGTTTGTGAAAAGAACGCACATGCACTGACTCTAGTGCTGGTTTAGGATAAGAACATACATGTAATGACTATACTGGATCCATATATGGTTTGTGCAAAGAACACACATGCAATGACTCTAGTGGATCCATATGTGGTTTGTGAAAAGAACACACGTGCAATGACTCTAGTGTTGGTTTAGGATAAGAACATACATGCAATGACTCTAGTGGATCCATATGTGGTTAATGACTCTAGTGGATCCATATGTGTATTGTGTAAAGAACACATATGCAATGACATTGGTAGATCCATGTGGTTTGTGAAAAGAACATACATGCAATGACATTGGTTGATCCACATGTGGTTTGTGAAAAGAACATACATGCAATGAAACTGGTTGATCCATATGTGGTTTGTGAAAATAACATACATGCAATAACATTGGTTGATCCATATGTGGTTTGTGAAAATAACATACATGCAATGACATTGGTTGATCCATGTGTTTTATGAAAAGAACATACACGCAATGACTCTGGTGGATCCATATGTGGTTTGTGAAAAGAACACACATGCAATGACATTGGTTGATCCATGTGTTTTATGAAAAGAACATACACACAATGACTCTGGTGGATCCAAATGTGTTTTGTAAAAAGAACACACATGCAATGACATTGGTTGATCCATGTGTTTTATGAAAAGAACATACATGCAATGACTCTAGTGGATCTATATGTGGTTTATGAAAAGAACACACATGCAATGAAATTGGTGGATCCATGTTGTTTGTGAAAACAACACACATGCCATGACTCTGGTGGATCCATATGTGGTTTGGGTAAAGAACACACATGCAATGACATTGGTTGACACATGTGTTGTATGAAAAGAACACACATGCAATGACTCTAGTGCTAGTTTAGGATAAGAACATACATGTAATGACTCTACTGGATCCATATGTGGTTTTTGGAAAGAACACACATGCAATGACTCTAGTGGATCCATATGTGGTTTGTGAAAACGACACACATGCAATGACTCTGGTGATCCATGTGGTTTGTGGAAAGAACATACATGCAATGACTCTAGTGGATCCAGGTGAAAAGAACACACAGGTAATGCCATTGGTTGATCCATGTGTTTTATGAAAAGAACATACATGCAATGACTCTGGTGGATCCATATGTGGTTTGTGATAAGAACACACATGCAATGGCATTACTTGATCCAAGTGTTTCATGAAAATAACATACATGCAATGACTCTAGTGGATCCATATGTGGTTTGTGAAAAGAACACACATGCAATGACATTGGTTGATCCATGTATTTTAAGAACATACATGCAATGACTCTAGTGGATCCATATGTGGTTTTTGAAAAGAACACATTGCAATGACATTGGTGGATCCATGTGATTTATGAAAAGAGCAAACATGCAATGACTCTAGTGGATCCATATGTGGTTTGTGGAAAGAACACATATGAAATGACTCTAGTGGATCCATATATGGTTTGTGAAAAGAATGCACATGCACTGACTCTAGTGCTGGTTTAGGATAAGAACATACATGCAATGACTATACTGGATCAATATATTGTTTGTGGAAAGAACACGCATGCAATGAATCTAGTAGATCCATATGTGGTTTGTGAAAAGAACACATATGCAATGACTCTAGTGCTGGTTTAGGATAAGAACATACATGCAATAACTCTAGTGGATCCTTATGTGGTTAAAAGAACACACATGCAATGACTCTAGTGGATCCATATGTGGTTTGTGTAAAGAACACACATGCAATGTCAGTGGTAGATCCATGTGGTCTGTGAAAAGAACATACATGTAATGACATTGGTTGATCCATATGTGGTTTGTGAAAATAACATACATGCAATGACATTGGTTGATCCATGTGTTTTATGAAAAGAACATACATGAAATGACTCTGGTGGATCCATAGCTGGTTTGTGAAAAGAACACACATGCAATGACATTGGTTGATCCATGTGTTTTATGAAAAGAACATACATGCAATGACTCTGGTGAATCCATATGTGTTTTGTGAAAATAACACACATGCAATGACTCAAGTGGATCCATATGTGGTTTGTGAAAAGAACACACATGCAATAACTCTAGTGGATCCATATGTGGTTTGTGGAAAGAACACACATGCAATGACTCTTGTGGATCCATATGTGGTTTGTGAAAAGAACACACATGCAATGACTCTAGTGCTGGTTTCATGGAAAGAACACACATGTAATGACTCTAGTGGATCAATATGTGGTTGGTGAAAAGAACACACATGCAATGACATTGCTGGATCCATGTGGTTTGTGAAAAGAACGTACATTCAATGACATTGGTTAATCCATATGTGGTTTGTGCAAAGAACATACATGCAATGACATTGGTTGATCCATGTGTTTTATGAAAAGAACATACATGTAATGAATCTGGTAGATCCATATGTGGTTGTGAAAATAACACTTATGTAAAGACATTGGTTAATCAATGTGTTTTATGAAAAGAACATACATGCAATGACTCTGGTGGATCCATATGTGGTTTGTGAAAATAACACACATGCAATGACATTAGTTGATCCATGTGTTTTATGAATAGAACATACATGCAATGACTCTAGTGGATCCATATGTGGTTTGGGTAAAGAACACACATGCAATGACATTGGTTGACCCATTTGTTGTATGAAAAGAACACAAATGCAATGACTCTAGTGCTAGTTTAGGATAAGAACATACATGTAATGACTCTACTGGATCCATATGTGGTTTGTGGAAAGAACACACATGCAATGACTCTAGTGGATCCATATGTGGTTTGCAAAAAGGACACACATGCAATGACTCTGGTGAATCCATATGTCTTTTGTGAAAAGAACACACATGAAATGACTCTAGTGGATCCATATGTGGTTTGTGAAAAGAACGTACATTCAATGACATTGGTTGATCCATGTGTTTTATGAAAAGAACATACATGCAATGACTCTCGTGGATCCATATGTGGTTTGTGATAAGAACACACATGCAATGGCATTGCTTGATCTAAGTGTTTTATGAAAAGAACATACATGCAATGACTCTAGTGGATCCATATGTGGTTTGTGAAAAGAACACACATGCAATGACATTGGTTGATCCATGTGTTTTTTGAAAAGAACATACATGCAATGACTCTAGTGGATCCATATGTGGTTTGTGAAAAGAACACATTGCAATGACATTGGTGGATCCATGTTGTTTGTGAAAACAACACACATGCAATGACTCTGGTGGATCCATATGTGTTTTGGGTAAAGAACACACATGCAAAGACATTGGTTGACCCATTTGTTGTATGAAAATAACAAACATGCAATGACTCTAGTGCTAGTTTAGGATAAGAACATACATGTAATGACTCTACTAGATCCATATGTGGTTTGTGGAAAGAACACACATGCAATGACTCTAGTGGATCCATATGTGGTTTGTGAAAAGGACACACATGCAATGATTCTAGTGTTGGTTTAGGATAAGAACATACATGCAATGACTCTAGTGGATCCATATGTGGTTAAAGAACACACATGCAATGACTCTAGTGGATCCATATGTGTATTGTGTAAAGAACACATATGCAATGACATTGGTAGATCCATGTGGTTTGGGAAAAGAACATACATGCAATGACACTGGTTGATCCAATGTGGTTTGTGAAAAGAACATACATGCAATGAAATTGGTTGATCCATATGTGGTTTGTGAAAATAACATACATGCAATGACATTGGTTGATCCATATGTGGTTTGTGAAAATAACAGACATGCAATGACATTGGCTGATCCATGTATTTTATGAAAAGAACATACATGCAATGACTCTGGTGGATCCATATATGGTTTGTGAAAAGAACACACATGCAATGACATTGGTTGATCCACGTGTTTTATGAAAAGAACATACACACAATGACTCTGGTGGATCCAAATGTGTTTTGTAAAAAGAACACACATGCAATGACATTGGTTGATCCATGTGTTTTATGAAAATAAGATACATGCCATGACTCTAGTGGATCTATATGTGGTTTGTGAAAAGAACACACATGCAATGACATTGGTGGATCCATGTTGTTTGTGAAAACAACACACATGCAATGACTCTAGTGGATCCATATGTGGTTTGGGTAAAGAACACACATGCAATGACATTGGTTGACCCATTTGTTGTATGAAAAGAACACACATGCAATGACTCTAGAGCTAGTTTAGGATAAGAACATACATGTAATGACTCTACTGGATCCATATGTGGTTTGTGGAAAGAACACACATGCAATGACTCTAGTGGATCCATATGTGGTTTGTGAAAAGGACACACATGCAATGACTCTGGTGATCCATGTGGTTTGTGGAAAGAACATACATGCAATGACTCTAGTGGATCCATATGTGGTTTGTGAAAAGAACACACAGGCAATGACATTGGTTGATCCATGTGTTTTATGAAAAGAACATACATGCAATGACTCTGGTGGATCCATATGTGGTTTTCGATAAGAACACACATGCAATGGCATTGCTTGATCCAAGTGTTTTATGAAAAGAACATACATGCAATGACTCTAGTGGATCCATATGTGGTTTGTGAAAAGAACACACATGCAATGACATTGGTTGATCCATGTGTTTTTTGAAAAGAACATACATGCAATGACTCTAGTGGATCAATATGTGGTTTATGAAAAGAACACATTGCAATGACATTGGTGGATCCATGTTGTTTGTGAAAACAACACACATGCAATGACTCTGGTGGATCCATATGTGGTTTGGGTAAAGAACACACATGCAATGACATTGGTTGACCCATTTGTTGTATGAAAAGAACACACATGCAATGACTCTAGTGCTAGTTTAGGATAAGAACATACATTTAATGACTCTACTAGATCCATATGTGGTTTGTGGAAAGAACACACATGCAATGACTCTAGTGGATCCATATGTGGTTTGTGAAAAGGACACACATGCAATGACATTGGTGGATCCATGTGGTTTGTGAAAAGAACACACATGCAATGACTCTAGTGTATCCATATGTGGTTTGTGGAAAGAACACATATGCAATTACTCTAGTGGATCCATATGTGGTTTGTGAAAAGAACGCAGATGCACTAACTCTAGTGCTGGTTTAGTATAAGAACATACATGCAATGACTATACTGGATCCATATATGGTTTGTGCAAAGAACACACATGCAATGACTCTAGTGGATCCATATGTGGTTTGTGAAAAGAACACACATGCAATGACTCTAGTGTTGGTTTAGGATAAGAACATCCATGCAATGACTCTAGTGGATCCATATGTGCTTAAAAGAACACACATGCAATGACTCTAGTGGAGCCATATGTGTATTGTGTAAAGAACACATATGCAATGACATTGGTAGATCCATGTGGTTTGTGAAAAGAACATACATGCAATGACATTGGTTGATCCACATGTGGTCTGTGAAAAGAACATACATGCAATGAAACTGGTTGATCCATATGTGGTTTGTGAAAATAACATACATGCAATGACATTGGTTGATCCATATGTGGTTTGTGAAAAGAACGCAGATGCACTAACTCTAGTGCTGGTTTAGTATAAGAACATACATGCAATGACTATACTGGATCCATATATGGTTTGTGCAAAGAACACACATGCAATGACTCTAGTGGATCCATATGTGGTTTGTGAAAAGAACACACATGCAATGACTCTAGTGTTGGTTTAGGATAAGAACATACATGCAATGACTCTAGTGGATCCATATGTGCTTAAAAGAACACACATGCAATGACTCTAGTGGAGCCATATGTGTATTGTGTAAAGAACACATATGCAATGACATTGGTAGATCCATGTGGTTTGTGAAAAGAACATACATGCAATGACATTGGTTGATCCACATGTGGTCTGTGAAAAGAACATACATGCAATGAAACTGGTTGATCCATATGTGGTTTGTGAAAATAACATACATGCAATGACATTGGTTGATCCATATGTGGTTTGTGAAAATAACATACATGCAATGACATTGGTTGATCCATGTGTTTTATGAAAATAACATACATGCAATGACTCTGGTGGATCCATATGTGGTTTGTGAAAAGAACACACATGCAATGACATTGGTTGATCCATGTGTTTTATGAAAAGAACACACATGCAATGACTCTGGTGGATCCAAATGTGTTTTGTAAAAAGAACACACATGCAATTACATTGGTTGATCCATGTTTTTTATGGAAAGAACATACATGCAATGACTCTAGTGGATCTATATGTGGTTTGTGAAAAGGACACACATGCAATGACATTGGTGGATCCATGTTGTTTGTGAAAACAACACACATGCAATGACTCTGGTGGATCCATATGTGGTTTGGGTAAAGAACACACATGCAATGACATTGGTTGACCCATTTGTTCTATGAAAAGAACACACATGCAATGACTCTAGTGCTAGTTTAGGATAAGAACATACATGTAATGACTCTACTGGATCCATATGTGGTTTGTGGAAAGAACACACATGCAATGACTCTAGTGGATCCATATGTGGTTTGTGAAAAGGACACACATGCAATGACTCTGGTGATCCATGTGGTTTGTGGAAAGAACATACATGCAATGACTCTAGTGGATCCATATGTGGTTTGTGAAAAGAACACACAGGCAATGACATTGGTTGATCCATGTGTTTTATGAAAAGAACATACATGCAATGACTCTAGTGGATCCATATGTGGTTTGTGATAAGAACACACATGCAATGGCATTGTTTGATCCAAGTGTTTTATGAAAAGAACATACATGAAATGACTCTGGTGGATCCATAGCTGGTTTGTGAAAATAACACACATGCAATGACATTGGTTGATCCATGTGTTTTATGAAAAGAACATACATGCAATGACTCTGGTGAATCCATATGTGTTTTGTGAAAAGAACACACATGCAATGACTCTAGTGGATCCATATGTGGTTTGTGAAAAGAACACACATGCAATGACTCTAGTGGATCCATATGTGGTTTGTGGAAAGAACACACATGCAATGACTCTAGTGGATCCATATGTGGTTTGTGAAAAGAACACACATGCAATGACTCTAGTGCTGGTTTCATGGAAAGAACACACATGTAATGACTCTGGTGGATCAATATGTGGTTGCTGAAAAGAACACACATGCAATGACATTGCTGGATCCATGTGGTTTGTGAAAAGAACGTACATTCAATGACATTGGTTAATCCATATGTGGTTTGTGCAAAGAACATACATGCAATGACATTGGTTGATCCATGTGTTTTCTGAAAAGAACATACATGTAATGAATCTGGTAGATCCATATGTGGTTGTGAAAATAACACTTAAGTAAAGACATTGGTTAATCCATGTGTTTTATGAAAAGAACATACATGCAATGACTCTGGTGGATCCATATGTGGTTTGTGAAAAGAACACACATGCAATGACATTGGTTGATCCATGTGTTTTATGAATAGAACATACATGCAATGACTCTAGTGGATCCATATGTGGTTTGTGAAAAGAACACACATGCAATGACATTGGTTGATCCATGTGTTTTTTGAAAAGAACATACATGCAATGACTCTAGTGGATCCATATGTGGTTTGTGAAAAGAACACATTGCAATGACATTGGTGGATCCATGTTGTTTGTGAAATAAACACACATGCAATGACTCTGGTGGATCCATATGTGGTTTGGGTAAAGAACACACATGCAATGACATTGGTTGACCCATTTGTTGTATGAAAATAACAAACATGCAATGACTCTAGTGCTAGTTTAGGATAAGAACATACATGTAATGACTCTACTAGATCCATATGTGGTTTGTGGAAAGAACACACATGCAATGACTCTAGTGGATCCATATGTGGTTTGTGAAAAGGACACACATGCAATGATTCTAGTGTTGGTTTAGGATAAGAACATACATGCAATGACTCTAGTGGATCCATATGTGGTTAAAAGAACACACATGCAATGACTCTAGTGGATCCATATGTGTATTGTGTAAAGAACACATATGCAATGACATTGGTAGATCCATGTGGTTTGTGAAAAGAACATACATGCAATGACACTGGTTGATCCAATGTGGTTTGTGAAAAGAACATACATGCAATGAAATTGGTTGATCCATATGTGGTTTGTGAAAATAACATACATGCAATGACATTGGTTGATCCATATGTGGTTTGTGAAAATAACATACATGCAATGACATTGGCTGATCCATGTATTTTATGAAAAGAACATACATGCAATGACTCTGGTGGATCCATATGTGGTTTGTGAAAAGAACACACATGCAATGACATTGGTTGATCCATGTGTTTTATGAAAAGAACATACACACAATGACTCTGGTCGATCCAAATGTGTTTTGTAAAAAGAACACACATGTAATGACATTGGTTGATCTATGTGTTTTATGAAAATAACATACATGCCATGACTCTAGTGGATCTATATGTGGTTTGTGAAAAGAACACACATGCAATGACATTGGTGGATCCATGTTGTTTGTGAAAACAACACACATGCAATGACTCTGGTGGATCCATATGTGGTTTGGGTAAAGAACACACATGCAATGACATTTGTTGACCCATTTGTTGTATGAAAAGAACACACATGCAATGACTCTAGAGCTAGTTTAGGATAAGAACATACATGTAATGACTCTACTGGATCCATATGTGGTTTGTGGAAAGAACACACATGCAATGAATCTAGTGGATCCATATGTGGTTTGTGAAAAGGACACACATGCAATGACTCTGGTGATCCATGTGGTTTGTGGAAAGAACATACATGCAATGACTCTAGTGGATCCATATGTGGTTTGTGAAAAGAACACACAGGCAATGACATTGGTTTATCCATGTGTTTTATGAAAAGAACATACATGCAATGAATCTAGTGGATCCATATGTGGTTTGTGATAAGAACACACATGCAATGGCATTGCTTGATCCAAGTGTTTTATGAAAAGAACATACATGAAATGACTCTGGTGGATCCATAGCTGGTTTGTGAAAATAACACACATGCAATGACATTGGTTGATCCATGTGTTTTATGAAAAGAACATACATGCAATGACTCTGGTGAATCCATATGTGTTTTGTGAAAAGAACACACATGCAATGACTCTAGTGGATCCATATGTGGTTTGTGAAAAGAACACACATGCAATGACTCTAGTGGATCCATATGTGGTTTGTGGAAAGAACACACATGCAATGACTCTAGTGGATCCATATGTGGTTTGTGAAATGAACACACATGCAATGACTCTAGTGCTGGTTTCATGGAAAGAACACACATGTAATGACTCTGGTGGATCAATATGTGGTTGCTGAAAAGAACACACATGCAATGACATTGCTGGATCCATGTGGTTTGTGAAAAGAACGTTCATTCAATGACATGTGTTAATCCATATGTGGTTTGTGCAAAGAACATATATGCAATGACATTGGTTGATCCATGTGTTTTATGAAAAGAACATACATGTAATGAATCTGGTAGATCCATATGTGGTTGTGAAAATAACACTTAAGTAAAGACATTGGTTAATCCATGTGTTTTATGAAAAGAACATACATGCAATGACTCTGGTGGATCCATATGTGGTTTGTGAAAAGAACACACATGCAATGACATTGGTTGATCCATGTGTTTTATGAATAGAACATACATGCAATGACTCTAGTGGATCCATATGTGGTTTGTGAAAAGAACACACATGCAATGACATTGGTTGATCCATGTGTTTTTTGAAAAGAACATACATGCAATGACTCTAGTGGATCCATATGTGGTTTGTCAAAAGAACACATTGCAATAACATTGGTGGATCCATGTTGTTTGTGAAAACAACACACATGCAATGACTCTGGTGGATCCATATGTGGTTTGGGTAAAGAACACACATGCAATGACATTGGTTGACCCATTTGTTGTATGAAAATAACAAACATGCAATGACTCTAGTGCTAGTTTAGGATAAGAACATACATGTAATGACTCTACTAGATCCATATGTGGTTTGTGGAAAGAACACACATGCAATGACTCTAGTGGATCCATATGTGGTTTGTGAAAAGGACACACATGCAATGATTCTAGTGTTGGTTTAGGATAAGAACATACATGCAATGACTCTAGTGGATCCATATGTGGTTAAAAGAACACACATGCAATGACTCTAGTGGATCCATATGTGTATTGTGTAAAGAACACATATGCAATGACATTGGTAGATCCATGTGGTTTGTGAAAAGAACATACATGCAATGACACTGGTTGATCCAATGTGGTTTGTGAAAAGAACATACATGCAATGAAATTGGTTGATCCATATGTGGTTTGTGAAAATAACATACATGCAATGACATTGGTTGATCCATATGTGGTTTGTGAAAATAACATACATGCAATGACATTGGCTGATCCATGTATTTTATGAAAAGAACATACATGCAATGACTCTGGTGGATCCATATGTGGTTTGTGAAAAGAACACACATGCAATGACATTGGTTGATCCATGTGTTTTATGAAAAGAACATACACACAATGACTCTGGTGGATCCAAATGTGTTTTGTAAAAAGAACACACATGCAATGACATTGGTTGATCCATGTGTTTTATGAAAATAACATACATGCCATGACTCTAGTGGATCTATATGTGGTTTGTGAAAAGAACACACATGCAATGACATTGGTGGATCCATGTTGTTTGTGAAAACAACACACATGCAATGACTCTGGTGGATCCATATGTGGTTTGGGTAAAGAACACACATGCAATGACATTGGTTGACCCATTTGTTGTATGAAAAGAACACACATGCAATGACTCTAGAGCTAGTTTAGGATAAGAACATACATGTAATGACTCTACTGGATCCATATGTGGTTTGTGGAAAGAACACACATGCAATGACTCTAGTGGATCCATATGTGGTTTGTGAAAAGGACACACATGCAATGACTCTGGTGATCCATGTGGTTTGTGGAAAGAACATACATGCAATGACTCTAGTGGATCCATAGGTGGTTTGTGAAAAGAACACACAGGCAATGACATTGGTTGATCCATGTGTTTTATGAAAAGAACATACATGCAATGACTCTGGTGGATCCATATGTGGTTTTTGATAAGAACACACATGCAATGGCATTGCTTGGTCCAAGTGTTTTATGAAAAGAACATACATGCAATGACTCTAGTGGATCCATATGTGGTTTGTGAAAAGAACACACATGCAATGACATTGGTTGATCCATGTGTTTTTTGAAAAGAACATACATGCAATGACTCTAGTGGATCATATGTGGTTTATGAAAAGAACACATTGCAATGACATTGGTGGATCCATGTTGTTTGTGAAAACAACACACATGCAATGACTCTGGTGGATCCATATGTGGTTTGGGTAAAGAACACACATGCAATGACATTGGTTGACCCATTTTTTGTATGAAAAGAACACACATGCAATGACTCTAGTGCTAGTTTAGGATAAGAACATACATTTAATGACTCTACTAGATCCATACGTGGTTTGTGGAAAGAACACACATGCAATGACTCTAGTGGATCCATATGTTGTTTGTGAAAAGGACACACATGCAATGACATTGGTGGATCCATGTGGTTTGTGAAAAGAACACACATGCAATGACTCTAGTGTATCCATATGTGGTTTGTGGAAAGAACACATATGCAATGACTCTAGTGGATCCATATGTGGTTTGTGAAAAGAACGCACATGCACTAACTCTAGTGCTGGTTTAGGATAAGAACATACATGCAATGACTATACTGGATCCATATATGGTTTGTGCAAAGAACACACATGCAATGACTCTAGTGGATCCATATGTGGTTTGTGAAAAGAACACACATGCAATGACTCTGGTGTTGGTTTAGGATAAGAACATACATGCAATGACTCTAGTGGATCCATATGTGGTTAAAAGAACACACATGCAATGACTCTAGTGGAGCCATATGTGTATTGTGTAAAGAACACATATGCAATGACATTGGTAGATCCATGTGGTTTGTGAAAAGAACATACATGCAATGACATTGGTTGATCCACATGTGGTTTGTGAAAAGAACATACATGCAATGAAACTGGTTGATCCATATGTGGTTTGTGAAAATAACATACATGCAATGACATTGGTTGATCCATATGTGGTTTGTGAAAATAACATACATGCAATGACATTGGTTGATCCATGTGTTTTATGAAAGGAACATACATGCAATGACTCTGGTGGATCCATATGTGGTTTGTGAAAAGAACACACATGCAATGACATTGGTTGATCCATGTGTTTTATGAAAAGAACACACATGCAATGACTCTGGTGGATCCAAATGTGTTTTGTAAAAAGAACACACATGCAATGACATTGGTTGATCCATGTTTTTTATGAAAAGAACATACATGCAATGACTCTAGTGGATCTATATGTGGTTTGTGAAAAGGACACACATGCAATGACATTGGTGGATCCATGTTGTTTGTGAAAACAACACACATGCAATGACTCTAGTGGATCCATATGTGGTTTGGGTAAAGAACACACATGCAATGACATTGGTTGACCCATTTGTTGTATGAAAAGAACACACATGCAATGACTCTAGTGCTAGTTTAGGATAAGAACATACATGTAATGACTCTACTGGATCCATATGTGGTTTGTGGAAAGAACACACATGCAATGACTCTAGTGGATCCATATGTGGTTTGTGAAAAGGACACACATGCAATGACTCTGGTGATCCATGTGGTTTGTGGAAAGAACATACATGCAATGACTCTAGTGGATCCATATGTGGTTTGTGAAAAGAACACACAGGCAATGACATTGGTTGATCCATGTGTTTTATGAAAAGAACATACATGCAATGACTCTAGTGGATCCATATGTGGTTTGTGATAAGAACACACATGCAATGGCATTGCTTGATCCAAGTGTTTTATGAAAAGAACATACATGAAATGACTCTGGTGGATCCATAGCTGGTTTGTGAAAATAACACACATGCAATGACATTGGTTGATCCATGTGTTTTATGAAAAGAACATACATGCAATGACTCTGGTGAATCCATATGTGTTTTGTGAAAAGAACACACATGCAATGACTCTAGTGGATCCATATGTGGTTTGTGAAAAGAACACACATGCAATGACTCTAGTGGATCCATATGTGGTTTGTGGAAAGAAAACACATGCAATGACTCTAGTGGATCCATATGTGGTTTGTGAAAAGAACACACATGTAATGACTCTAGTGCTGGTTTCATGGAAAGAACACACATGTAATGACTCTGGTGGATCAATATGTGGTTGCTGAAAAGAACACACATGCAATGACATTGCTGGATCCATGTGGTTTGTGAAAAGAACGTACATTCAATGACATTGGTTAATCCATATGTGGTTTGTGCAAAGAACATACATGCAATGACATTGGTTGATCCATGTGTTTTATGAAAAGAACATACATGTAATGAATCTGGTAGATCCATATGTGGTTGTGAAAATAACACTTAAGTAAAGACATTGGTTAATCCATGTGTTTTATGAAAAGAACATACATGCAATGACTCTGGTGGATCCATATGTGGTTTGTGAAAAGAACACACATGCAATGACATTGGTTGATCCATGTGTTTTATGAATAGAACATACATGCAATGACTCTAGTGGATCCATATGTGGTTTGTGAAAAGAACACACATGCAATGACATTGGTGGATCCATGTGGTTTGTGAAAAGAACACACATGCAATGACTCTGGTGGATCCATATGTGGTTTGTGAAAAGAACACACATGTAATGAAATTGGTTGATCCATTTGTTGTATGAAAAGAACATACATGCGATGACTCTAGTTCTGGTTTAGTATAAGAACATACATGCAATGACTCTAGAGGATCCATAAGTGGTTTGTGGAAAGAACACACATGCCATGACTCTAGTGGATCCATATGTGGTTTTTGAAAAGAACACACAGGCAATGGCTCTGGTGGATCCATGTGGTTTGTGGAAAGAACATACATATAATGACTCTATTAGATCCATTTGTGGTTTGTTAAAAGAACACACATGTAATGACATTGGTTGATCCATGTGTTTTGTGAAAAGAACATACATGCAATGTGACGTGGGTATACCTTGCAGGTACTCGAGTTTGGTATATACGGTCCAGATATGGTGGATTCCCACGGCATTGCTACGGCCATATGAAGACTTTGAGTGGCCCACGGACTCTCGATGACTTGCGAGACAAGAAGAAGTTTAAAGATAGAAAGTTTAAAGGGCAAACCCTAATCTGTAACCGACTCTATCTGCTACCGAGACCTGGACTATCTATATAAAGGCTAGGAGGGGGCGGCGAGGAGGACACACGCAATCCTAGTTTCCACAACTCTCGCCAGATTGCATCTGCGCGCCCCTGTAATCTTCGATTCCTTCGTTAATTCCAAGAGCGGACAAGCAGGAGTAGGGACCTCTACGAGGCCTGAACCTGGGTAAACCTTGCGTCCCTGTGTGCTTGTTTGCTATCCGATTGATGCTTCCACCGCTCCCTCCTTCTCCCAAACCCAAGTCCATAACAATGGGCATTGATGACTTAAACCCTCGTCAATTGGCGTCGTCTGTAGGAACTGGGAGTGCTGATGTTGCCGCTTCTTCGGCCCCATCAACCGCGATCTACAACTCCGCAACAGCGGAGATTCGCCAGCACTTCGGTGCGTTCGACTTCACCGTCCACACGCTGGCCACTCGCCCGGCTTTCGAGTCCGCGGGCGATGGAATCAGCCTAGCGATCGGGAGCTTCCGCTTCCAAGTTGGTCAGATGGGAACGCTTTGAATGCCTGACCAGCTAACAACATCCGCGATTGCTCCAGCATCGTGGTTCCCGCCATCAATCGGCGCCCTCAGCGAGCTCAACACCTCAACAGCAGCTGAGAGCACGGACAGCGACAAAAGTTGCGGATCCGATCTGGGTGGCCTAGCAACAGAAGATGGGGTCTATAGCTTCGAATCCGAAAGTTGCGAAAGCAACAGCTCCCCCAACCACTTCATGTGCGCTGTCATCAACGCCGGTGAAACCAGCGACAATCGCGAAAACGGTGGCAACGGTCCTGATCCACCCAATGGCGGCCCCACCAACGGTGACAATGGCACGCCCGTCAATAATGGAGGGGCAGTCGAACGTCCAACCATGGTGAACGAACACATTGGTGAACGTGTCATGATCAGGCTCAATGATCTCAGTGGGCTCGTTGCCGAGAAGCTCTGCGAGGCAATCCTCTGCCCCCAGCACGCCGCAAGATCTGCTGATGGGCTATCATTGGCTACTAAAGGAGGAGTACAGATGCCAGTTACAAACAATTGTGCAACTCGAAGCGCGTAAAAAGGCGGCGGACGAGTCAAGTTTTCGATGGGTCGGGCTCTCCTCCCATGGAGGATCCTCCTCCAAGGGCAACGAGTACATGGGCAACAAGAGGCGATCTCGAATGGCCCACCTCACCGAGTAGCAGCGCATAGAAGCTGCAAAAGTCCTCGACTTTAGCTCTATGATAGTCGACACATGGGGCAACATGGTCCAACAACCAGCCGCCGGCTGGGGACCCCCGAGCCACTATGCACCGATCTACGATCGTGGGCTTGGGGTTAATCGAGGCTGCTCTCGATAAAGAGCCGACGCCGGAGCCGAAGAAAGGCAAGGCTCTGGCAAAATGCTATTCCTCACCCTCGTCCAGCGACGACAGTCACGATCTGTCTCGACGTCGCCGCTCACGGCGACACGACCACGACTACGATGCGCGCGATGACCTCATGCAACGCAAAATCGACAAGTCAAGGGCACGACGCGCCCGCTTGACTGACTCAGAGGACGAAGACATGGAGCTTTGTGGCGCCAGATGCTTCAGTAGGGCTATCAGGCAGAAGTGAATGCCCAAGGGGTTCAAGTTCCCATCGGAGAACCCAAAATTTGACGGCCTGCAGGACCCGAAAATCTGGTTGGGGACCACATCTTTTCTGTCAGGCTCCATGGTGGGAGTCGAAGCACGACCATGCAATGCCTGTAGCTACTGCAGGGCGCCGCCCGAGCATGGCTCAACAACCTCCCGAGTAGATCCATTCGCAGGTGGGAAGAGCTAGTCTACAGCTTTGTGTGCAACTTCAAGGGCACCTACAAAAGGCCCGCATCAATCGAAGAACTGAGGTGCTGCCAACAAAGGTTGGGTGAATCGCTACGCTCGTACATCCAGTGTTGGTCCATCATCAAGTAATCGGTAGCAAACATCTCGGAAGATCGTGCAATCGACGCATTCAACGGCGGCGTTCGCCGCATAGAGCTCAGGGAAGAGCTGGGCCGCTCGAAGCCCAAAAGAATTAACCACGTGATGGAAATCGCAAATCGATGGGCAGATGGAGAAGACTCGGTGAAAAACCGCGTCCACTCCGACGACGAAGCAGAACTCGAGCGGAGACGCGATCGCCAAAGCAAGCGTCGAATGCGCATCTACGATGATCACAATGATGTCCACATGGTCACAGCCGGCTACGCCGATAGGCACGATGACAACCGCAACAGTGGTTATCGTAGCGGTGGACACCGTGACTCCGGGAAAACCACGCATGTATGGAAGCGCCGCACTCGCGAAGAGGCACCTGTAACAACAATTGAGGAAAAATTTTCCAGGCCGTGCAACGTGCACTTCTACATCGACAAGCACGACGGCAAGAAAAAATCTAGCCACCTTCTCAAGGACTGCCGCGAGTTCCTCAAGCTCCACGCGGATGAATCGCGATGCAGTCAATAGGGGCTATGGAGTCACCCCAGGCGCTGTAGCACATGGAGCTCCTCCACCACCACCCGGAGTACCACCACCCGCGGCTGCACTGGTCCAGAATCAAGGCAGCGAGCCATACCCACGGGCTATGGGCAACATGATGATCCAAAAGGGGCGCCCCTCAAATCGGGTGCAGAAGGCCATCACTCGCCATGTCAACTTGGCGACAAACTCTCCGCCATCCACCACTGAGTACCTCAGTGGAAGCGACTCCTGCATCACCTTCGACAAGCGCGACCATCCGCGCCAAGTACCTCGTCCAGGCCACTGTCCCCTCATACTCGAGGCGCAAATTGGAGGCTTCGACATGAGTCGCGTCTTCATGGATGGTGGAAGCGGCATTAACCTCATGTTCGCAAGTACCTTGCGAGTAATGAGGATCCCTCTGATGTGTCTAGAGGCCTCGGACTCAACATTCCACGGCATCGTCCCAGGGAAGGGCATATATCCCCTAGGCAAAATCAACCTCGACGTCATTTTCGGCACGCCGAAATTTTTTCGACGGGAACACATAGACTTTGAAGTCATTGACTGGCCCTCACAGTACCACTGCATCCTCGTACGCATCGTGTTTTCTAGGTTCATGGTAGTGCCGCACTATGCCTACCTGCAAATGAAAATGCCAGGTCCAAACAGCGTCATCACAATCAACGGAAGCTTCGAAAGGTCCGACAGCTGCGACATGGAATTCAACAGAATCTCCTGGTCCTTCGGCATGCAGGAGGAGCTCGCAAGATTGAAGGAGTCGACAGACAACTGTCTGCCTCCCTTGAGCCGGCCAAGTTCACCCGACCTGTCCTTCGACTCGTCGGTGCACACGAAGAAAGTCTAGGTCCACCCATCGGACTTGACAAAGATGACCCTCATTGCCAACAACTTGAGTTCCGCATAGGAACTCGCGCTCGTCGAATTCCTCCATGAGCACTGGGAAATTTTTGCCTGGTGTCCAGCGGACATGCCAGGGGTTCCCAGGGAATTCGCCGAGCACACATTCAACGTTAACCCAGACGCAAGGCCAGTCAAATAGAAAATTTGGCGACTGTCCAAACCAAGGGCAAAGGCGGTTGGAATGGAGATCAACAGAATCCTCGACGCCAAATTTATACGCGAGATCAAAGAAAGCACTTGGCTCGCCAACACGGTGCTGGTACCTAAAAAAGACACGGATATCGTGCGGATGTGCGTGGACTTTACCTCCCTGAACAAGCACTACCCAAAGGATCACTTCCCGCTATCGCGAATCGACCAAATCATCGACTCCACCACGGGATGTGAGCGCCTCTGCTTCCTCGACACATACTCAGGCTATAATCAGATTCGAGTGAAGGAGGAAGATCAAGGGAACATGGAGTTTACAACGCCTTTTGGTGTGTTCTGTTACAACACAATGCCCTTCGGGCTCAAAAACGCAGGAGCCACCTCTCAACGGTGCATGCCGACTTGCCTCAAGGATCAACTTGGTCGCAACATCCAAGTCTACGTCGACGACATAGTCATCAAAACAAAGGAAGAAGCCTCGCTAATCAACGATTTACGCGAAACCTTCGCCAACCTCGACCGCTACCGAATCAAGCTCAATCCGGACAAGTGCGCCTTCGGCGTACCATCTGGGCAGTTACTCGGGTATCTCATGTTCGCGAGGGGAACTGAGGCGAACCCGAAGAAAATAAAAGCCATACTGGCCATGGAGAAGCCGACAAATATAAGAGGCGTCCAATAGCTGGCTGGGCAAATCACGCTCAGTCGATTCATAAGTCGAATAGGCAAAAAGGCACTGCCTTTCTACCAACTTCTCCGCAAAACTGACAAGTTCGAGTGGACCGACGAGGCGCAGGAAGCATTCGAAGACCTCAAGTGTCTACTATCTACCTTACCAGTACTGGTGACCCCACACGAAAGAGAACCATTGCTGCTATATATCTCCGCCACCAACCAGGTGGTCAGCACAGTACTCGTGGTGGATGAGCCGAAGAAAACAAAGTCCATGGGGTGCAGCACCCAGTTTACTACCTCAGCAAGGTGCTCACGCCAACAAAGCAGTGGTACCCGCACTACCAGAAGCTGGCATACGGCGTCTTCATGATAACCAGGCGACTGCGCCACTACTTCCAGGAGCACCCAATCGTGGTGGTCAATGACGCCCCACTTGGGCATATTCTCAACAACCCCAACGCCACTGGAAGAGTCACGCTCTGGGGAATCGAGCTGTCTCCACGAGACATTACATACGAGAAGCGCGAAGCGATCAAGTCGCAAGTCCTCCCTAATTTCCTTGTACACTGGATGGAGAATCAGCTCCCCAAGAAACCAGATATGTCTTACCTCTAGACGATGCACTTTGACAGATCCACGCGTAAGGACGGGGCTGGCGCAGGTGTCATACTGAAATCGCCCCAAGGAGACAAGCTGAAATACATTCTGCGAATGCAGTTCACTGCCTCCAACAACGAAGCTGAATATGAGGCCCTATTGCAAAGGATGCGGATGGCAAAATCCTGCGGCGCCAAGAGGCTCATCATCTACGACGACTCCAAGCTGGTCGTCAACCAAACGATGCACGAGTGTGAAACGTTGAACAACAATATGATCGCCTACCGTGACCTCTATGACACACTCGAAGGGGACTTCGACGGCTGTGAGCTGCGACATGTAGGCCACGAAAGCAATGAAGAGGCAGACGCACTCGCCAACATTGGCTCCACCTGCGCCCGATACCACCTGGGGTATTTCTCGAGCGTATCTGCGAACGCTCCATCAAGCCAAAGGCCGCAGAGAAGAAAACAAGTGCAACAACGGACTCGGGGGCTACGACGCCCAATGACCCAATGGCACTCGACGACCTAGAGCTTGACACAGGACTCGAGGGACCAATGGGGGTCATGATGATCTAGCCATCTTGGACTCAACCCTACATCACATATCTTCTCAGCAAGAGGCTATCAGACAACCCGACTGACGCGTGACACATCGCACGGTGATCCAAGGCATTTGCCGTCATCAATGGTGAACTATACAAGCGCATCATCACAGAAGTACTCCAACGGTGCGTCTCCAACGCGGACGGAAGGGTCGTCCTCCTCGACATACATGAAGGGACTTGCGGGCACCATGCCGGCAGTCGTGCCCTCATCGCCAAAGCTCTACGAGCTGGATTCTACTGGACCACGGCCATGCGCGACGCCAAGGACATCGTCCAGAGATGCAACGCTTGTCAGGGATTTGCGGACAAACCGCACGCACCTGGTGCGGAACTCCGGCCAATACCATTGGCTTGGCCCTTTGCGCAATGGGGACTCGACATGGTCAGCAAGCTGCCAAAGTCCTCGCGAGGAGGATATGTCTACCTCCTGGTCGTAGTCGGCAAATTCACTAAGTGGATAGAGGCCATGCCGGTGACAAACCAGTCAGGAGCCAGTGCCGTCAAGTTTTTCGAGTCCATTGTCTATCGCTTCGGAGTGCCACACAACATCATCACGGATAATGGAACGAACTTCACCTCTAAGGAGTTCCAGGGTTTCTACGAAAACCTGGGAATCAACATAAGCTATGCCTTCGTAGCTCATCCACAGACCAACGGTCAAGTCGAAAAGGCCAACAGCCTCGTCTGTGGCGGAATCAAGAAACGACTCCTCTGACCACTCGAGCAAGCCGCCGGATGCTAGCCAGACGAGCTGCAGTCTGTTTTGTGGAGCCTGCGCACAACCCCAAATAGCGCCACAAGATATACCCCGTTCTTCATGGTGCACGGCGCCGAAGCAGTGCTACCCGCAGAAGTACGCTTTAAAGCCCCACGGGTAGTCGCGTATAGCGACCAAGAGGCAACACTTGCACTCGAAGACTCCGTCGATCTCCTTGACGAGGCACAGGAGATCGCAGCAGAAAGATCGGTGATCTACCAGCAGAACCTGCACAACTATCACAGCAGAAGACTACGCCCTAGATCCTTCATCGAACGAGACCTGGTCCTGCGACTGAAGCAGCAAGGGCACCTCAAGCTCGAGTCCCCTTGGGAAGGACCATACATGATTACAAAAGTAATCCTAGGTGGCGCCTATTGCCTCAAAGACTTCGAGACAGGAGTCACATACTCCAACCCCTGGAACGTCGCGTAGCTGCGGCGCTTCTACCCTTAGTCGTCTTTTTTTCTTACATTGCAAATAAGGCTATTCAGCCATGCTACTTAGCCACACATTGTACCTCATACTGATTGTACGAATAAATAAAGCTAAGTGCCCGGAAACTCTGTGTTTTTCTCATTTTTCTAGCAATTATATCACTCGGGAGCTACACCACCCTTTATACCCTAGTTCTGCGAACAATACACAATATCCCAAGTAGCTGACACCACAACAATCGAACACTTGACACACCAACCCAGTTGCAACGCACCTGACAGGTTGGCAAGGCGCTAAGATAAAAAAAAGTCAGGCTAACGAAAAGGAACTGTAGAGTACAAATACACTCGCAAAACATACGAGCTAGCAAGCCCTTTTCATATCAATATCAATCAATTATATACAACATACATATACGAACTTTACAACATTGGTACACTGATGTGCAGGATACATGTTAAACTACTGCTGCAGC
Organism: Avena eriantha; assembly: GCA_910589775.1. Taxonomy (NCBI): domain Eukaryota; kingdom Viridiplantae; phylum Streptophyta; class Magnoliopsida; order Poales; family Poaceae; genus Avena; species Avena eriantha. The sequence continues at coordinate 22,150 of CAJUXJ010001762.1, forward strand.
AGAAGAACGTTTGTCTGCTCCTCAAAGAAATCGACAATTTCTTCTGCTGGATGATCCACCGCCTGATAATGGGGGACCATGTTCCAGGTCGAGCCTGCCGGCGGCGTCGGAGGTCCAGCAGCAACAACTGCAACGCCCACATCAGGCATGTGCAGTCGCACTAGCGACAAAGCAGCCTTGGCACCAGCACTAACTGCTGCCGCACGCACTCGCGAACTGCACACTCAAATCCTAGAATCTTGCCATAAGGGCCAACAAGCTTGAAGGGACATCGTCCAAGGGAAACATCGTCTGATAGACGTTCCTGAGGCACTACTGCGCTTTCTTCAGAAAATGAAGCACTCGCGAAGCACGATCCTTCAGGGTCGCAAGTGTAATTGCACGGTCATGATCCACCCAGAAGTACCCACTAGCCTGAAGTTGCTCCTGGGTCAAATCATTCATTCGAACAGCGATCCGATCTTTTTCATCCTGCGGATGGCGGTCACTTACAACTACACCACACAAAAAGCAAAGTGTGAAAGATAGGCATCGTTGCGACTGACTAAAGGAAAAGATAAGAGGATAGAAGGCTAACACTTGAAATGCTCACTCAGCTCGGCCACCTCCTCCAATAGGTACTTCTCGCGAGCAGAGGCTTTCTCCGCCTTCGACTTCCATACATCGGCGCTACCACGGAGGATGGGAAACTCACGCTCAAGTTGTTTAATACAGTCGCGCAGTCGCGAGAGCAACAACAACTCCTCCACCTTCGAACGAGGCTGCGTCAAGTTCTCATAAACAGAAGGAGGATCACAAGGATCACTCGAAGGAGCACTCGATGTACCCTATTACGAATCAAGTAAAAAGCAAATACGAGACCAAGAATACATTTGGAAAAGGGTATATTTGCATTCAGACAAAAGAAAAGTTTCGATTGGGACACCCCCACAAAATCATGGTTCTATAAAGCAAAAGGCTAAGCCACTACAGCTATTACAAAAGGAGACTAAGGCGCAGCATGTTTCTTCGACATGGACTTAGGCCTCGGGGGCTTCATCATATCCGTGGCTGTCTCCGACACCACGGACTTGCCAGTAGTACACCCAGAAGCCGCAGCCTTCACCTGACGCCGCTCTTCAGAGTACTTGGCGAGTTTCTCGATAGGCTGGGGACCGTAATTTTTGCATTTCCCAGCGTAGGGAGCAAAAACTACCCGCTGGCCTCTAGCATCGATAGGCATCGCCTCAGAGATAGCTGCGGGATCCATCTCCACGCCATGGGCCTGCACCATTGTGAGTGCCATGATGGCACCGATGGAGCGCTGGGAATTTTTGAAGTCCTCAGGAATTCCTCCAACCAGGGATTCCACCAGGTCGCCGAGATTGTCGATCATCCCAGCCTTCAGAGTCAAGTCCTCACAGATGCGACTGAGAACATCCTTGTCCTTCCCTAGTGTCTCTTGGAGGAAAACGATGCGGTCCTCAACTGTGGCGATGGCACCAGCCAAAGCATCCACACAGCATAGAGATTGGACATCGAAACTCAAGCCACTGGCATCTGCATACAAAAAGCATTAATACAGCAATCATACGTCAAAGCGCAGAAGAGCAAGACATATCCAGATGAAAAAGGCCATACCTGAGAGGGACTTGGCAATCAAGAGAAGCTGCTCCTCGAACATCTTCTCCCTCTCAGCAGTGGAGGAAAGGAGATCCTGCTCTCGCTTCCACGACTCCTCCAAGGCTGCGACTGCCTCGTCACAATTCTTTGTCACCGCGGCCAATGCCTTCTCCAATGCAGCAGCATGGCGAAGTAATTCATTGTGCTCAGCTGCAACAAACAGATAGGGTTACCAAATCGAATCAAGAATATCCGCAAAAGACAAGGATGGAGACAAAACTTACTTTTGACAATACGACGGCGATTGTCCAGTCGCGCATGCTGTCGAACCATGTTAAGGACCTGCTCCGCCAAGCGGGCGGCTTCCTTCAAGATGAGCTGCATCAGAGACAGTACAAGTTCAAGTAAAAGCACACCAAGAATAAATTCGACTGCCAACTACAAGATACTTACATGATCCTCCACAGACTCTGAAGAAGGCTGTTGCACAGTCATCCGGGTAACCATCTGATCCCCCTAGCATGCGGGGAACTCGATGTGTTATGCCTGGAATGGGCCGCCAATGGAGGAGAAGGAGACCGCGAGGCCACCTTCTTGGACTTGGAGTCTGCGACTCCGACTCTTTCAAAAATTGTATGTCATCAGCAGACGATGTTGCCACTTGACTGGAACATACAATCAAACGAGAGCTTCAAGACAGATGGCAACTCAAAAAAAAGACAAAATGAATTCGTGAAGTATAGGACTTACCAGTCAAATCTATCAAGATTGACGGACTACTCCTCCGACTCTGACGATTCGTTTGGCAGTCAAAGCTTCTTACGGGCAGGAGAAGCCATAGAGCGTAGAGGAATGGCGGGTATTGGCTCCTCCGCACCGATGGATGCGCCCTCTGGAGTCGAAGGAGACGAAGCATCCGAATCCTCGCTGGGCGAACACTTGCGAGTGTCTGGACCGCTGGACTCGGGGGCTTCCTCCTCCTCTTCAAGTGGGACGGTCGATTCCGACTCGTCCTCTTCATCTACTTCGTGAGGAATAATCCCCTCAGGAAGAGGGGGCAAACTGGGAGATAGCTTCCAATCCTGCATACAAAAAAAATTCAGTATACATCAAGAACTCAGAAGCAATCGACAAATAAAGCTACTTCGTAGCACAATCATACCTTAGGAGGAGGGTTAGAGGCATCGAAGGGAGGCACGACTGGTGCTCTTGGGAGAAAATCCTTGGTGATGTACTTGGTCACCAGTCGCACCCTCTTATCTACTTCACCCACGGAAATGCCATCGGCAGATACGCGAGTCACATCGTCTACACCAGCCCATTGGAACATGGGGTGGACTCTGTCCAGCAGAGGCTGGATGCGATGGCGCAACCATGTGCAAATGAGGGCGGCGCCTCCCTCTTCTTTACCCATGCGACTCTCGATGTCGCAGACACGCTCGTACAGCACTTCCGTCTCCTCGGACTCGCCAAGCATAACAATGTTCTTCCAAGAACGCCTCCTCTTGCACGATGTCGCGGGGTCGAAGGGCGCGATTCCGAAGTGCTCTCTATCGGCCTTCTGGTCGCGGATGTAGAACCACTTGTCTCTCCATCCTTGGACGGACGCCGTCAGCTTGATGTTGAAGTAGGTAGCGGAGGAGTTGACATGAATCCTGCAGCCGCCTACGTCGTAGACTAATGAGCCAGAAGCTGACTAACGCTTCAGCTTGAAAAGCCGCTTGAAGAGACCAAAGTGTGGCTCGACTCCGATCCAGCACTAGCAAAGCGTGATATAGCACGTAATGTGAAGAAGAGAGTTTGGGGACAACTGGTGCAGCTGGAGCCCATAGAAACAAAGAAGTCCCCTGACAAAGGGATGCAGGGGCAGAGACAGAGCACGAATGATGAACGCGAGGAACGTCACCCGGAAACCTGATGGAGTACAAGGGGTTACCTCGTCACCAGGCACTCGCGAATCGTCTTCGGCGAGCGGAAGAACTCCATCTTGGCGGAGAAGACAGAGTTCAGAGGCCTTGATGGTAGATGCGCGCCACGCGCCATTGGTGACGCGGGTTCCCGCACCTTTCTTCTTGCCGGCATCGACGGTGCTCGTACCCATGGCAGCGGAGCTACCCTTCTTCTTGGTGATGGTAGTGGCGATAGCAGACCAAGTGGCAGCGCCTCCCTTCTTTTTCCCCATCTTGCGATGGTGGTGCGAGCAGAGGAAGTAGCTCGGGAACACACGGAGTTGGTCTAGCTCTGTGAAGGGGACAAGCTCTGGGAAGCAGAGAGCAGAGGCAATGGTGATGGAAGCACAAGCAGAGAAAAGAGAAGAGGGGAAAATTACAGCAGTTGCACTGCTACTTAACCACCTTGTGGATGCAATCCAACGGCCAACAGAAACCCTATTGGACGGGTGGAGCACATCGTGGTCGACACGTGGAGAAGCCAAAGCACGAACCGTCCCCCACTATCTCCATTACGCACGAAAATCGAGGAGGCACAGTTAAAACGAAAGATTACGCACACCCGATCAAATCAAAGACAGAAAATGGGACCCACCGCTCGTCACGTCCCGTCAAATCCGCTCACGCGGGCAACTGAGATCACCACATCATCAGCACTGATGTCATGAAACTGAGCACTAGAAGACTTTGACTACTTTAGTCCTTGCTCGAGTCTTCGACTCCACCAAGCACTCGAGGGCTACTCCCATAGGGAGCGCTGGTCGCGCACCCTACGATTTTCTTTTTATGCAGGAATATGGACATTCAAAGCATACCCAACTGCCCGAATCTACGATTCGACTATGGATCATGGGTTACTCCCATAGGGAGCACCAGAAACAAATTCGACTGAAACAAGCAAACAAAAGATGACAGCAGTCGCAAAAGTTCTTTAGTCCCTGCCTGTGTCTTCGACTCAACTAGGCACTCGGGGGCTACTCCCATAGGGAGCGCTGGTCGCGCACCCTATGATTATTTGTACGTCGTACTGTGTGTTGATAACATCCACACTCGAAGTCTATGGCAACACTGCCTCATATTTTTCCCTACAAAGAGACAGCGTCTCCTGGGCCACCCGAATCATCTCCGCGATGACAAAAATTTGGATGCCACGCTTGTAGCATGAAGATAAGACCTGAATAAGGCCTGGCAATGCATTTGCTACGCACTACCAGAAATATATCCATGCCTATAGGTACGATGAACATGCCTTGACGGACGCGTCGTGTGCTCACACCCATATACTGGAATTCTTCTCCTGTAAGACCTCCGCGACTTGAGTCGAATTACACAAGCACTTTTCCGAATTCGAGGCCGGGGACTCGAGTTCAAGTAGATTGTGTTGTTTTTCCCTAAGGCAGTTAACTGATACCGATGCATTGGTTAAATCAGGCAACCATATCAACAATCCCTATGATATAAACAGAACACTCGAAAAATACATAGTAATGCACTCGAAAGGCTTCATAAAGTCCCAGTCGAATCTACGATTCCACTGGACACTCGGGGGCTACTAACATGGGTATACCCTGCAGGTACTCGAGTTTAGTATATACAATCTAGATACGGTGGAAGCCCACAGCATTGCCACGGCCTAATGAAGACTTCGAGTGGCCCATGGACTCTCAATGACTTGCGAGACAAGAAGAAGTTTAAAGATAGAAAGTTTAAAGGGAAAACCCTAATCTGTAACCGACTCGATCTGCTACCCGAGACCTGGCCTATCTATATAAAGGCTAGGAGAGGGCAGCGAGGAGGACACACGCAACCCTAGTTTCCACAACTCTCGCCAGATTGCATCTACGCGCCCCTGTAATCTTCGATTCCTTCGTTAATTCCAAGAGCAGACAAGCAGGAGTAGGGACCTCTATGAGGCCTGAACCTGGGTAAACCTTGCATCCCTGTGTGCTTGTTTGCTAGCCGATTGATGCTTTTGACGCTCCCTCCTTCTCCAAAACCCAAGTCCATAACGATGGGCATTGATGAGTTAAACCCTCGTCACAATGACTCTGGTGGATCGATATGTGGTTTGTGAAAAGAACACACATACAATGACATTGGTTGATCCATGTGTTTAATGAAAAGAACATACATGCAATGTCGTGGTGGTGTCACGGCAGATGCCATGGATAGGCTAAAGGTGGGGACTAATACACGCTAGGGAATCCAGGGAGGGATAGTGAAGTGATTCTCCACACAGTTTTTTGTATTTCTTTGATTCCAAGATTACAAGTGCTCCTAGAGCTGTATCGGCGAGAGGAGGAAGAAGGAGCTCTCTTACTCTCACCCACAGATCGCACCTAAAACCCTAGCCAAACCAGAATAGCGGAACCAATCAACCCCTTCTACTGAAACCCTAGCCCCTCTTTTATAGGGGGAGCTTGGTCTCTGCCTAGGGCATACGTGGAGGCATATCCCTAAGAATATGTTTCCTCCCAATGTAGTAAGCCGACCGGGATGCTTTCCCCCCCGCGTCACACATGCAGAGGCTACGTGAGCCTCTGCGGCGCCCGCGTCAGCCGACATGGGCGTCGTCACCCTTGTCGGCCACTCCCCGATGGTCCTGTCCTTGCTTGCTTCGCTCAGGTAGTGCGTACCGGGGCTTCTTTTGACCAGCGAGATTCCTTCCTTCTCCTAGAAGCTAGAGGTGATCCGGATTATAGCTGATCCGGCCACACCCGTTCCTGCATACAAATAAAACAGACACCTCTGACTTACTCCTTAAGTCGGTTGAGACAATGTCAGGCGAACGCCCCCTGGTCCGGGTTACCCCGTGATTCGGCCTGCCTTTAGGTGACCTAGCCACCATTAGCTTTGGCTTTGCCGAACCTCGGCTTTTATACCACGGCGTGACCCTACCCGGGGGTATCCCCCCAACATTAGTCCCCGAAGCTGGTGCGGTCTTAGCTGCCTTGGCCGCTAAGGCCACATCACGTTCAATTCCATGCTCCGGTCATTATTTCCGAGTTACCTCTTTGCCTCGAATTATATGGATTTACGTTCCCTTCACACATTCCAATTTTTCACTTGCCGGCCCGGTTACCACTTTAACTCGGACCTCATGGTTTTACTTTCCCTCCTCACATTCCAAGTTTTCACTTGCTGGCCGGGTTACCACAGTTCCATCCGGGTCTTGTTTCCTTCTCTCGTATGCCAACCCATGTGAAGGGTAATCATTATGTTGTCTTATTTTAAGGGCATGTACAGTAACCGCTCTATAATTGTCAGTTATCACTGTGCGCGGGTCAAGTCATGACTGCCTCCTCGTTTATCGCATCACAGTGTAACGTCAAGGGATCATCTCCGCTCTGTGGCCCTCCATGTGGCTCCCCACTGATTGGTCGAGGCAGGTGATACACGGCCACTGCGTGTGGCTGATCCGCAGGATGCGATCCCACTCACCCCTTGATGGAGTGGTTAAATAGCGGAGGGGTGCATCCCTTAGGATTTTTCTCCTTCCGCGCCCCTCTGCCTGTTCCTCTTCTCCTTCGTCTTCCTCGCGACCGCGCTGCCGCCAGTGCTCCAAATAGCAGCGTCGTCGCCGCGCTTTTCCCTCACACTTCTGTGCCGCCTCCACCATTACGCAACTCTCTCGCCACGGGTCCTCGCCAATCCAGGCCTCTGCCCCCCGCCGCTGCTAGTGCCAGCGAGGGCAGCGAAGACCAGATGACGGAGGAGGAGCTCATCGTTGCTGAGCAGGAGATGGAGGAGGATGCCGCGGCGATGGACCGCGGTGCGTGGGCCGGGTCCTGGGTCTGCGAAGACGACCTGGACTGGCTCTACCGCACCAGGCGCATCCCCGCCGGCGTTGCGGCTCGTCTTGCCTCCTCCGAATTGGCCCCCTCACCCAATCCGGGTGAATACGTCGTGTTCTTGTCCCACTTCCAACGGGGCTTCGGCTTGCCGGTGAGCGACTTTTTCCGGGACTGGCTCAGTACCTACCAACTCCAGCCGCACCATCTTCCAGCCAACGTCATCACTTCTCTTTTCGCCTTTGCTTGCACGATCGAAGGCTATGCCGGACTGTGGCCCACGAAGGAGCTATGGATCCGGTTTTTGGGCCTTCGTCACAACATCATCCCAAACATCCACACCGATCCGGAGGACAAGCAGCTCACTCAATTCGGAGCGGCTTCCATCTCACCCTGGAGGTTTTCCGTTTTCCCCCAGGTCACCGGGTTAGAGTCCTGCAAAGGGTGGGCCCGGACTTTCTTTTACGTCCGGAACACAGGCACCGAAGACTTAATCCGGCTGCTCCCCTATACTCCGGGTCCACCTAACCCGGATCTATGGGACGCCGTTCCCAAGAAGCCCACGGCCTTGGCCAACCAGGCCAACAAAAGGTTTGCGGAGCAGAAGAAGCTCGGGCTGCGCAACAAGGATGCTATGATCACTTTTGTGCGTAACCGAATTTCCCCCCTCTAGAAGCGCACCCACAAGGTGTGCCACATGAGCTTCGGCCGCGATCCCAACCGGACCTCATCCTTCGAGCTGAGCAACACGGAGATATATCACCGGGTTAAGGCTCTCTTCACCACCCACAAGGACTTCTCCTCCGAGTGGACTTGGGGAATTGAGCATTATTGCCGCGATAGGCTTCCTCCCGCGGTAAGCTTCATGTTGCAAACTTACCCCGGACTAATTACATGTCAGTTATTGTTGTATTTTTGACTCTTTTGTTCATTACTTTCCTCAGCAATTTCTTCAGTAGACCCTCGAGGACGGCACTGATCCGACCCTTAAGTGGGTGCCAAACCGGGAGACTCCGGATGAGGAAGATTCAGACCAGGAGATGTTCCTCCTGATGACCGACGCCACGAAACAACCCACGGGTAAATCCTCTTCTATTAGAGATTGGCCTGATGATGAAGATGACTTGGATGTCGAGGTGATTGAACCTGTTGAGGCTGTCCCCCTTTCTTTTGCTTTTCCGGCATCAGCTCACCCCGGTGGTCATATCCACGAGGATCCTCCCCTCGCTACGGGCAAACCTATTCCGGTGGCACCGAAGAAGAAGCGTGGGGCTGCTCCAAGTTCTTCCTCCGGACCTTCTCAGCCCGCTAAAAGGCGAAAGAAGTCCGGGGACAAGACTGCCTCCAAGCCAGCAGGCAAGGCCCCAGCACGAAGGGCTCGGAAACCCAAGGAGGCCCAAACCTCGGATGCATAAGTCACTCTTCCTTCTGTAACTTGCTCTTCCTTACATCGTTGTAATTTCTTTTCTGACATTATTTGCTTTTGCAGGGCTCCGGTGGAGGTCCCTCAAAGTGGATCTAGCATCTCTTCACCGCTTCGACCTAGCCCTTCTCCCCGTCGTGACGACGAGTCACGTCCGCTGAGCCCTATTCCAGAGGGTTCTGCAGCCGCTCCGGGTTCTGCTCCACCTCGGCAAGAGGAGGGTAACCTTGGAGCGGGGGAGACCGGCCCAGCCGAGGCGACGACATCCACCACTTCGGCTTCGCCACAACCAGCAGCCACTGAAGCTACCTCGGCGCCAGCATCAGTTCCAGCACCAGCAACCAGACCAGCACCAATTCCAACTCCGGCATTAGCACCAACTCCGGCTACGAAAACATCAGCAACGGCACCAAGTCCAGCAACAAGAGCACCAGCGCCTAGCTCCTCTGCCTCGTCCGAGTCTTCTCAACCTCGGCGAGGAACTACCCCGGCCGCTCCTAAGGGGAAAACCGCTGCGACAACTTCCTCTTCCCAGCAAGCCAAGGGCAAGAAGGCTCCGGACGCTACCACGCCAACATTCGTCGAGGCTAGGCAGTGTACCCTTGCATCAATGCTTCCCAAGAAAGATCTAGCAGTGAAGGATGCCCCTGCCGAGCCAACTGATGCACAGTAGTTGGTTCTGCACACCAGCCCAGCCCTTGCCTTGATTGAAAGGAAAGAAGCGCATGCGAAGGGCTTGGTGGTGCCCCATATGTCCACCGGTGAACGGTACCCTCCGAGCCTGATTGAATTTGTCATGAATTGGAATAAGGCAGAGGTAGTTCAAGACGCTGACCTCCCGGAGAAGTTCGGCCCCGCCGAGTTTTCCACCTAGATGGACACAGCCGCAAAGGCAATTAACCTCGCCGAGCGGATGATGGAGGTACCTCGCTTCCCCTTTACATGCTATAGATAATAACCATTAGTCCCCGAGCCTCCAGGGGAGTAACTTGTTACTCGGCCGGATGCTCTTTAGAAAACTAACGTAGCTCCATGAGAACTTCGAATATGCACACACCTAGAGCCGGGTTAAGTTCCACTTGGCCCGGATTTTAGTACACCTCGAATATGCACGCACCTAGAGACGGGTTAAGTTCCACTTGGCCCGGATTTTAGTACGCTTCGAATATGCACACACCTAGAGCCGGGTTAAGTTCCACTTGGCCCGGATTTTAGTACACTTCGAATATGCACACACCTAGAGCCGGGTTAAGTTCCACTTGGCCCGGATTTTAGTACACTTCGAATATGCACACACCTAGAGCCGGGTTAAGTTCCACTTGGCCCGGATTTTAGTATGCTTCGAATATGCACACACCTAGAGCCGGGTTAAGTTCCACTTGGCCTGGATTTTAGTACACTTCGAATATGCACACACCTAGAGCCGGGTTAAGTTCCACTTGGCCCGGATTTTAGTACACTTCTAATATGCACCAAGCTGACTTATGTTTCTGTATCCCTTCCAGGTGACCACCAATTGCCGAAGTGCTGAATTCCAACGCTTGCTGGATACCCACAAGATGCTACGCGCAAAGCAGGCTGCACTTATCGCGGAATACGAAAAAAGGGGTAAATTTCTTCCTTATCACTTCTTCATTTTTCTTCATCTTCCTTTGCCGAACTAATCTCATCCTTCGGTTTCCGCAGCTGGGGTGGAGGCTGAGAACATTATTATGTGGAAAAATCTGTAGCAGATCAAGGGTAAGTCATTTCTGTCCGACCTTGTAGTGCTTTCCACTTCCTTTTCTCCTTGGCTCGGCAAACATTCATACCTCGGCTCTGCCGGGCCAACACACTATTTCAGCATCGCTTGAAGATAGTGTGCCCGTGCCTGATATGATGCTGCATTTTCTCGAACAAGCAGGGCAGAACCAAGCCGAGCTTAAGAAGAAAGATGACGAGCTCGCCCTCCTCCGGACCAAGGACGATGAGATTGCCAGGCTCAAGGCTGAGATGGAGAAGATGAAGGCCCAGCACCAATCCGAACTTCAAAAGGCTGGTCAGAATTACACAGAAGAGCGAGAGCGCCTCAATCTCCAGATCGCCAAGGACCAGGATCTTCTCAAGGAGTCCGGCATCCAGCTTGCGTCGACGAACGCTGAGCTTGAGTAGCTTCGGAAGAGACCTGATGACTGCACCAAGGAGATGACCCGGATCCTCAGCCATATATCACGTAAGTTCCTTTCCCTTTTTCGACCTACTTCTCCGGGTTACTTCATATGTGTTTTCTTGACCTTCCTCCTTTGCCTCGTTTCCAAGCAAATTTCCAGAGGGCACTCCTATTGCGAGCGCAGCAGTTGCCAACTTCCGCCGAGAAAGGGGTACTCCAGCTGCTCCTGATGGTGAAGGTATTCCTTATGACCTGGAGGACCTGTTGGTCAGCTTGTCATCTCGCGTGGAGCTCATCAAAAATTACGGCAAGGACATCCTCGGCGCTGCACTCGTATCTTCAACACGTTCTGGCCCGGCGAAGAAGCCCCGGAGACCATCGCACTTCTCATTGAGAAGTTAATGGAAACCAAGACTCAGCTTGACCTACGGAGAGAGTCCGCTGGACGTGCCGCAGCTGATACCATTCTTCACCACATACTCACGTGGTATGAGAAGATCGATCTCAACCTCCTGACACGTCTGCGCACAGGATCCAGATGGACCAGTGACCCGGAGTGGGTAGCTCGGCGCCCGGCTTGTGCCCATAGCCTCATCGAATACCTCCCATTCATGAATGGGTTGAGGGGCCGAGCTTCCTGGAAGCCGCTGTGGACGAAGAGGTTGAGAATGATGAGGATAGCTCGGACGATGAAGGAGAAGATGACGCCTCGGATATTGAAGGCGGCGAAGATGATGCCGAACTTCCTCCTGCTGCTCCTTGAGCGAAAAAACTTGAAAATTTATCAGATCCCCGGTATGCTGGGTGGAGTTGTATTCCAGACACATGTGATATTTTGCTACTAGGTTCTTATGCCGGATTAACTTGGGCGTAGTCCCCGAGTTTCTTTTTCTTGTTCGTTCAATCTCTTGGCTCGGTTCGTGTCTACCTTGATTCGGTTTTACGACTTACGAATCCGAGCTTCAAAAATTGTCTTAACAATACTGGGAAACTTTTAGACTTAGCTCAAAACTAAAACTGCATAATAACTTGAAAATAAATACAGGGTTAGTCCGAAAAACAAACGTCGGCTCGAATAAATTCTTTTCCTTAGTCGTTTTTCATGTGCTACGCAATTCCAAACTTGTTTTCTTCCTTGCCACGAAGCCAATTCTTGTTGGCCAGCAGCAAGTCGAAGAGTTGGGTTCTTGGTGCTCACACACTACTAATCCGAGTTAAGTAGAATAACTTATTCCAGCTGACACACAAAAACAACAAACATTATTAAGGCAGTCCTCGAGTTACTGCTCGAGGTGCCAACATTTCATTGATAAGCTCATTGCCGACATACATACCGACATATGAGATGACTCGGATACATACACTTCTTAGATAAGTGTAGAAAGGACAGAGTAGAGCTATATTCCATGGTCGCTTGGATTCCTCTCCGGACCTGTCCGCCTTGTTCTTTTCCTGCGGCTTTGCATCTATAAGATAATAAGAATCATTGTGCAATGCCTTGCTCACGATGAACGGCCCTTCCCATGGGGGGATAAATTATGCATGCCAGCAGTACGTTGTACCAACCGGAGCACCAGATCACCTTCCCGAAAGACTCGGGGGGCATACTTTCCGGCTATGATAGCGTCGGAGATTTTGCTGATATATGGTGGATCTGGACAATGCCAGTTCTCTCGCTTCTTCCAACAGATCAACATCATTTTGCCGGGCTTCTTGCACTTCGGCTTCTGTGTATTGGGTGACCCTAGGCGAATCATGCTCTATGTCGGCTGGTAATACAGTTTCTTCCCCATATACCAAAAAAACGGCGTATAGCCTGTTTACCGATTCGGAGTTGTTCTTAAACTCCACAGTACCGCTGGTAGTTCTTCTATCCAGCACCCCACTGATCTTTGCAGCGGCTCAATGAGCCGGGGTTTTATCCCGGATAATACTAATCCGTTGGATCTTTCCACTTGTCCGTTCGATGCGGGGTGGGCTACCGAGGGTACGTCCAGGCGGATCTTCTTATCCCGGCAAAAACGCGCAAATGCTCCTTCCGCAAAGTTTGTGCCATTATCAGTTATGATACTATGAGGATAACCGTACCTCAAGATGATATCTTTGAGAAACGTTACGGCCGTAGCTCCATCACATTTTCTTATAGGCTTTACTTCAATCCACTTGGTAAACTTGTCCACCATTACCAGAAAGTGAGTCATATTTCCCCTTGCTGGTTTGAACGGGCCAACCATATCCAAGCACCATACGGCAAATGTCCAAGTGATTGGTATGGTCTTGAGTTCTGACATCGGCATATGTGTCTTGGTAGCATACCTCTGACAACCATTACATTTTCTCACCAGATCTTCTGCTTGCTCTAAGGCACTTGGCCAGTAGAATCCGTGCCGGAAAGCTTTTGCTACCAAGGCTCGGGATGAGGCATGATGCCTGCATTCCCCCTGATGTATATCTCGGATGATTTCAAGCCCTTCTTCCGGGTCAACACATCGCTGGAGGACATTGGTCACACTTCTTTTGTATAGTTCAGAATTGATGATCATGTACGCCTTTGCCCTCCTCTGTGTTTGCCTAGACAGCACTTCCTCAAGGGGTAGCGTTCCATCTTTCAGGAATTGAAATATAGGTAGTGCCCAAGCTGGTATTGCTCGCACAGGGAACACATCCTCATCAATCTCCATCTGATCCACCGGCATAACTTCAACCGGATCACGCTGTGTAGTCCCCGGGTCTTGCGAAGCAGTCCCCGGGTTCAGTGAAGCAGCCCCCAGGTTTGCCGAGGCAGTCCCCGGGTTTCGCGCACCATTTCCCATGTCAATATCCATGGGCACAACTCTAGATTCTGTGTCTTCCGGGACATAGATTGAGTCGGTTTCTGGGGAGGGCCTGATGGATGGTTTCCTGAGGTACTCTAATGCTACACCCGGTGGAATTGCTTGTCGAGTTGACCCGAGCTTCGACAACATGTCGGCAGCCTCATTTTCCACCTAGGGTACATGGTGAAATTCGCATCCCTCAAAGTAACCAGATATCTTCTGCACATGAAATCTGTACAGTGCCATGTTTGGATCCAGTGCATCCCACACTCCCGACACTTGCTGCACCACCAAATCCGAGTCACCAAAGCATACGATCCGACGTATCCCAATCTCTTTTGCCACCTTGAGCCCGTGCACAAGTGCTTCACACTCAGCGACATTGTTTGATGCCACGAAATGGATCTGCAGCACATATTTCAACTGGTCCTTCTTTGGCGACGTGAGTACAACTCCGGCACCTAGCCCGGTTTTGGTTTTTGATCCGTCAAAGTGCATTTGCCAATAGTTCGGATCTGGGAGTGGCGGTTCGTATTGCACCTCGGCCCAATCCACGAAAAAGTCCACCACAGCTTGAGATTTGATGACCTCTCTTCTGTCATATTCGGGCGCATAAGGAGCTAGCTCAATTTCCCATTTTGCAATTCTGCCACTTGCATCCTTGTTACTCATTATCTCAGATATGGGGGCCTCACATATGACCCGAATGGGATGCTCCTCAAAGTAGTGCTTCAGTTTCTTGGCGGCCATGTACACACCATATGCCACCTTTTGATAGTGTGGATAGTTCTGCTTTGAGGCTGATAACACCTCGCTCAAGTAATACACTAGCCTTTGCACCGATTTACCTTCCTCGTCGCGCTCCACCACTATCACTGTACTTACAACTCGGTTGGTTGCGGCTATATAGAGCAACATTGGCTCCTTTGATAGTGGTGAGGCTAGCACTGGTATCGTGGCTAACATCTTCTTCAGGTGGGTAAAGGCTTCATCGGCCTGCGGCGTCCAAACGAACTTATCCGACTTTTTCATGAGTTGGTAAAGAGGCAATGCCTTCTCTCCCAACCGACATACAAACCGACTTAACGAGGCCAGGCAACCTGTGAACTTCTGGACATCGTTAAGACACTTCGGCAGATCCATTCATTCGATGGCCTGGATTTTGGTTCGATTAACCTCGATACCTCGGCTAGAAACAAGAAAACCGAGAAATTTTCCAGCCGGGACACTGAAGGTGCATTTTTCCGGGTTAAGTTTCATCCGGAACCTCCTTAGGTTCGCAAACGTTTGCCTGATATCGTCAAGGAGAATTTTGCTTTCCTTGGTCTTGATAACCACATCATCCACGTACACCTGTACATTTTGAACTATTTGGTCGTGCAAACATATTTGCATACATCTTTGGTACGTTGCCCCTGCATTACGTAAACCAAACGGCATGGTGCGATAGCAATAAGCCCCATACGGGGTAATAAACACAGTCTTTATTTGATCATCCGGATTGAGAGGTATCTGGTGGAAACCAGAATATGCATCAATGAATGACAACAATTCACATCCAGCAGTTGAGCCTACGACCTAATCTATCCTTGGAAGCGGAAACGGATCTTTTGGACACGCCTTGTTCAGGTTCGTGTAATCGATACACATGCGCCAAACCACCGCCACGTTCGGGTTATCCTTCTTCTTCTCCACCAGCACCGGATTAGACAGCCAATTCGGGTAAAGAACTTCCATGATAAATCCTGCAGCTAGCAACCGAGCTATCTCATCCCCAATGACTTTCCTCCTATCTTCGGTGAAGCGGCGGAGAGATTTCTTCACCGGCTTAGCTTCGGGTCTCACATTCAAAGAGTGCTCAGCCAACTCCCTCGGAACACCTTGCAAGTACTGTGTGGACCAAGCAAAAATGTCCCGATTCTCACGGACGAAGCTGACGAGCTCGCTTTCCTATTTATCACTTAACCCGACACCAATTGTTACGGTGCGCTCTGGGAACATGTCATCAACAGGAACCTTCTTGGTATCTTTCATGGCCTGGAAAGAGACACTTCCATGCGGGTTACTCAGCGCTGGCATATACTGCTGCGCGGACTGAGCCAATGCCGCCACCTCTTGAATTTTCCTTTTTTCCTGCGCAATCACAAGTGATTCGGCTAAGTTTGAACCGGCCGACGCTCACTCCATGGAACGTCGGAAGTCCCCAGCAATGGTAATCACTCCGTTCGGTCCGGGCAATTTCATCTTCAAGTAGCTAACGTGACAGCTTGCCATGAACTTGTTCAGGGCTGGCCTTCTGAGTAACGCGTGGTACGCACTTTCTAAGTTCACCAACTCGAACTCCAAATTTTCGGTTCGGCAGTTATCCCTCGTGCTGAACAATACGTCAACCCGGACCTTGCCTATGGGCTCACAAGAAATGCTGGGAAAAATACCATAGAAAGTTGTCCTCGTGGCCTGTAGCATGTTCTCCGAGATACCCAACTTGCGCATTGTGTCCGCATACATGATGTTAATGCTACTGCCATTGTCGATCAACACCTTTGAGAACCTTACGTTAATGCTAGGTCCAATGAGTGTCGGATCCAGCACCAACGAATACGAACCAGGGCTTGGCATAAGCTTGGGATGATCCCTGATGCTCCAGGTGATTTCCTGATCGGACCAAGGCATGTACCTCGGCACTGCAGGCATTACTGCATTCACCTCTATATGCCTACGCTGCAAGCTCTTTCTATCTGTTTCCTTAGTGGTGAACACACAATAGCTCTGATGGTGCTCTCTGTACTCGTTTCTCCCCTCATTTCCGGGGTATCTCTGATCCGGCTGATGCTGATTTTCCACTTGATGCACTGCATCCCTTCTCTCATTGTTATCATACCTCGGCGGAGGGGGAGGCAACATTAGCTGTTGCGTGTTCGCTCCGGAGAGCAATTGCTGCCGGGGTAACTCCTGCCGAGGCTGATCATTCCGGGGTGCCTGAGCATTCCCCGAACCACCTTGTTCAATTTTGCACATCCACTCACATTGCCTCGTCGTAGGACCTGCTGGGTTATTCAGATTTGGCGTGTGAAACTTACACGGCTGGTCCAACATCGACTCATAAGTATACCTCAGACGGTCTTTCCTTTCCTGCCACTGCTTCTTTTGCTCTGGTGTCCAAATCTTCTTGCCACCGTTTCTCAGAGTCCACTGCCCTCCAGTTTTTTGGCGTTGACTGCCCCCTGCTCCGGGCTGATCTTGATTCACAGCTGCAACTTGGTGCGAACCGTATCGATGATCTGGTCTATCATCTCTCCTTTTTTCTCTATACTCATTCCTCCGGGATGATTCGGCCCCATCTCTCTGATAGTACTCATCGTTTGACTCGTTTGATACGAGCCTAGGTTGAGCCGGATCACCCAAAGCATACGAATCTGCAATCCGGATCATCTCTGCCAACGTAGTTGGCATTTTCCTTTGCAACTTCTGCCACAGCTCGCTTGCATATCTGCACCCTTGTGCAAACCATGCTATGGCCTGTGATTCTATCACGCCCTCACACGAGTTTCTCACAGTACACCACCGGGTTAGAAACTCCCGATCTGTCTCATTTGGCCTTTGCTTGCACATAGCTAGGGTTTGCGGCCTATTTGACCTCTGATACGTACTCGAAAATTGTTGATGAACGTTTCCTCAAAATCTATCCGGCAGTTGATGCTTCCTGGTGGAAAATTGTTCAGCCATACCCTTGCCGGTCCTTCCAACATCTGGGTACATATCGTACAGCCCATCTCAGGTTGCCAGTGGCCATTTTCACAGCTGTAGCATAATTTATCAGCCAATCCTCCGGCTTTGTACTGCCGTCATACGTCTTTGTGCCCCTGGGTAACTGGAAGTTCGGTACCGGTGGCTCCTTCATGATCCAGGGTCCAAAACATGCCAGACCTGGTGGACCTTGACATTCGATCTGTTCCGACCTATACAGTCGATCCAGTTTCAACCTGGCATCATCCGGCATCAAATCCCTGCTTCCCAATCTTGACCCTATCACATGATAGTCTGGCCTTGGGTATACCACGTTTGCCATTTCCGAGTCTCCATCATTATACCTGTCTTGCTCTCGCGGAGCACCTTTCTGTTGCATACCTTGGCCGGCACTTTGCTCTTGCCTTGGTACATTCCGCTGCCGAGTTTCGTTCTCCGGCAATGCCGTTGACAACGTTCCCTTGACCGGCATTGCCTTGGTCGCGGTTACCTCGGCTAGCTTCACCTCGACTCACACTCCGTTGATCATCATTTTTCTGAGATTCTTTTCCTTTCCCTGCTCGCGTTGGGTCATACGGCACGATCTGTTTGTTCCGTCTGGCCGAGGTTACTACCTCTTCTCTCCTTGGACCACCATGAGGAGACGATGCGGCTCCAGCGGATTTATCCGGGTTACCCACCGCCGAATGGACGAACTTGGAGGTTCCAACTCTCTACGGGTTAGCTCTGAGTAGTTCCTCGTTTTGCCTGTTCGCAATCCAAACCAGCTCGTTAACCCTATCTTTTTGTCTTTGACGGGCTTCACCCGTCAGACCCTCCAACTTGGATGCAGTTGCATCCGCTGCTCTGAGGTTCTTTGCCGGGGTACTATACCTCGACAGCCCCATGGACAAACAGTTTTCTGATTCCTCAATTCCAGTATCACCCTCTCTGTTCATCTCGCTCATGATATTTCTTCCCTTCACTATTACAGCGTCAACTTTGTTCGCCTTTGCGTACTCCCACAGCGTCATATTCAACGACTGCTGAGCCGCGGCTATTTTCTTTGCGCCCTCTAGTATTTTTTGCCTAGTTTCTTCTAGCTCGGCCTGTGCTCGAGCCGGATCTACTGCTGCTACTACAGGGTTTGCCAAGCTATCCATTGCTTCCCTCAATACATTCTCTGGCCTCTCTAGTGGAGGACCTCTACCTTTCCTAGGTGCCTTAGGCGTTACCTCCGGATCCGGCGCCGGATCCTTGCTCGTGCCCGCACCTGGTGCAGTCATCATCACCTCTGCATGGTCAGGGGAGCGAGCGATGCGCGTCCCGGGAACCACGGTGAGGGGTGGCTCCCCCGCCTCGACGATGTGACGCGGATGAACGCACGACACGTCAACAGCAACGTAGACCTTGTGCGTGCTGAGCTTGACGAAGAGGCCATTGCGTTTGAAGAGGGCGCGTGCAGAAGCAGCCAGCGTTGTCGCTGACGAAGTCCAGCGCTCCAAAGCGCTGAACGAGCCTGGAGACGATGCGTTCGCCGGTGCCGATGATGTTTCCCGTCCGGATCTTGACCCCTGCTAGCGCCGCTAGCCCCACGGTGGGCACCAACTGTTGTGGTGGTTTCACGGCAGATGCCATGGATAAGCTAAAGGTGGGGACTAATACACGCTAGGGGAATCCAGGGAGGGATAGTGAAGTGATTCTCCACATAGTTGTTTGTATTGCTTTGATTCCAAGATTACAAGTGCTCCTAGAGCTGTATCGGCGAGAGGAGGAAGAAGGAGCTCTCTTACTCTCACCCACAGATCGCACCTAAAACCCTAGCCAAACCAGAATAGCGGAACCAATCAACCCCTTCTACTGAAACCCTAGCCCCTCTTTTATAGAGGGAGCTCGGTCTCTGCCTAGGGCATACGTGGAGGCATATTCCTAAGAATATGCTTCCTCCCAAAGTAGTAAGCCGACCGGGTTGCTTTTCCCCCCGCGTCACACATGCAGAGGCTACGTGAGCCTCTGCGGCGCCCGCGTCAGCCGACATGGGCGTCGTCACCATTGTCGTGCACTCCCCGGTGGTTGTGTCCTTGCTTGCTTCGCTTAGGTAGTGCGTACCAGGGCCTCTTTTGACCAGCGAGATTCCTTCCTTCTCCTAGAAGCTAGACGCGATCCGGATTATAGCTGATCCGGCCACACCCGTTCTTGCCTACAAATAAAATAGACACCTCCGACTTACTCCTTAAGTCGGTTGAGACAATGTCAAGCGAACGCCCCCTAGTCTGGGTTACCCCATGATTCGGCCTGCCTTTAGGTGACCCGGCCAGCATCAACATTGGCTTTGCCGAACCTCGGCTAACTTGGCTTTTATACCACGGCGTGACCCTACCCGGGGGTATCCCCTCAACATGCAATGACTCTGGTGGATCCATATGTGGTTTGTGAAAAGAACACACATGCAATGACATTGGTTGATCCATGTGTTTTATGAAAAGAACATACATGCAATAACTCTAGTGGATCCATATGTGGTTTGTGAAAAGAACACACATGCAATGACATTGGTGGATCCATGTGGTTCGTCAAAAGAACACACATGCAATGACTCTAGTGGATCCATATGTGGTTTGTGGAAAGAACACACATGAAATGACTCTAGTGGATCCATATGTGCTTTGTGAAAAGAATGAACATGCAATGACTCTAGTACTAGTTTAGGATAAGAACATACATGCAATGACTCTAGTGTTGGTTTAGGATAAGAACATACATGCAATGACTATAGTGGATCGATATATGGTCTATGGAAAGAACACACATGCAATGACTCTAGTGGATCCATATGTGGTTTGTGAAAAGAACACACATTCAATGACTCTAGTGCTAGTTTAGGATAAGAACATACATGCAATGACTCTAGTGGATCCATATGTGGTTCATGAAAAGAACACACATGCAATGACTTTGGTGGATCCATATGTGGTTTGTGTAAAAATACACATGCAATGACATTGGTGGATCCATGTGGTTTGTGAAAAAAAACATACATGCAATGACATTGGTTGATCCATATGTGGTTTGTGAAAACAACATACATGCAATGACATTGGTTGATCCATGTGTTTTATGAAAAGAACATACATGCAATGACTCTATGGATCCATATGTGGTTTGTGAAAAGAACACACATGCAATGACATTGGTTGATCCATGTATTTTATGAAAAGAACATACATCCAGTGACTCTGGTGGATCCATATGTTGTTTGTGAAAAGAACACACATGCAATGACTCTGGTGGATCCGTATGTGGTTTGTGAAAAGAACACACATGCAATGACTAGTGGATCCATATGTGGTTTGTGGAAGAACACACATGAAATTACTCTAGTGGATCCATATGTGGTTTGTGCACAAAACACACATGCAATGACATTGGTTCATCCAAGTGTTTTATGAAAAGAACATACATGCAATGACTCTGGTGGATCCATATGTGGTTTGTGAAAAGAATACACATGCAATGACATTGGTTGATCCAACTGTTTTATGAAAAGAACATACATGCAATTACTCTAGTGGATCCATATGTAGTTTGTGAAAAGAACACACATGCAATGACATTGGTTGATCCAAGTGTTTTATGAAAAGAACATACATACAATGACTATGGTGGATCCATATGTGGTTTGTGAAAATAACACACATGCAATTACATTGGTGGATCCATGTGTCGTGGTGGTGTCACGGCAGATGCCATGTATAGGCTAAAGGTGGGGACTAATACTCGCTAGGGGAATCCAGGGAGGGATAGTGAAGTGATTCTCCACACAAGAGTTTGTATTGATTTACTTCCAAGGTTACAAGTGCTCCTAGAGTTGTATTGGCGAGAGGAGGAAGAAGGAGCTCTCGTACTCTCACCCACAGATCACACCTGAAACCCTAGCCCAAAACAGATTCGCAGAGAGATCAACCCCTTATACAGAAGCCCTAGCCCCCGTTTTATAGGGGAGGCTCGGTTTCTGCCTAGGGCATATGTGGAGGCATATTCCTAAGAATATGCCTCCTCCCAAAGTGGTAAGCCGACCGGGGTGCTTTTCCCCCCGCGTCACACATGCTTTAGCTACGTGAGCCTCTGCAGCGCCCTGGTCAGCCGACACGGGCGTCGTCACGCTTGTCGGCCACGCCCCGGTGGTCCTGTCCTTGCCCGCTTCGCTCAGGCAGTGCGTACCGGGGCTCCTTTTGACCAGCGAGATTCCTTCCTTCTCCTAGAAGCTTGCTGTGACCCGGATGATGGTTCATCCGGCCACACCCGTTCCTGCTTACAAATAAAACAGACACCTCCGACTTACTCCTTAAGTCGGTTGAGACCTAGTTAGGCGAACACCCCTAGGTCCGGATTACCCCATTATTCGGCCTGCCTTGAGGTGACCCGGCCAGCATCTGCTTTGGCCTTGCCGAACCTCAGCTAACTCGGTCTTTATACCCTGGCGTGACCCTACCCGGGGGTATCCCCCCAACATTAGTCCCCAAAGCTGGTGCGGTCTTAGCTGCCTTGGCCGCTAAGGCCACACCAGGTTCAATCTTGTGCCCCGGTCATTATTGCCGAGTTACCTCTGTACCTCGGACTGCTTGGATTTACGTTCCCTTCGCACATTTCAAGTTTTCACTTGCCGGTCGGGTTACCATAGTTCCATTCGGGTCTTGCTTCCTTCTCTCGTACGCTAACCCATGTGAAGGGTAATCATTATGTTGTCTTATTTTAAGGGACGGTATAGTAACCGCCACAGTAATTGTCAGTTATCACTGTGCGCGGGTCACGTCACGCCTGCCTCCTCGTTTACCGCATCAGCGCGTCGCGTCAAAGGACTCTCTCCGCCCTGTGGCCCTCCGTGTGGCTCCTCATTGATTGGTCCAGATGGGTAATACACGGCCACAGCTTGTGGCCGGTCCACAGGGCGCGATCCCACTCACCCCTGATGGGAGTGGTTAAATAGCAAAGGGGTGCGCCCCTTAGGATTTTTTCCCCTCCGCACCCCTCTGCCCGCTGCTATTCTTCGTCCTCTTCCTCGCGACCGCGTCGCCGCCAGCATCGCCAAATAGCAGCGTCGCCGCCGCGCTTCTCCGTCGCACCTTCGCGTCGCCGCCACCGCGACGCAAATTTCTCGCCACGGGTCCGCGCCAGTCCCGGCCACTGTCCCCCGCCGCCTCCAGTGCTAGCGAGGGCCTCGAGGACCAGATGACTGAAGAGGAACTCATTGTTGCTGAGCAGGAGATGGAAGAGGATGCCGCGGCGGCGGACCGCGGCGCGTGGGTCGGCTCCTGGGTCTGCCAGGATGACCTGGACTGGCTCTACCGGACTAGACGCATCCCTGCCGGCATCGCTACGCGTCTTCCTTCCAACGAACTGCCCCCCTCACCCAATCCGGGTGAGTTCGTCGTGTTCCTGTCCCATTTCCAACGGGGCTTCGGCTTGACGGTGAGTGATTTTTTCCGGGACTGGCTCGGTACATACCAACTCCAGCCACACCACCTTCCAGCCGACGCCATCACCTCTCTTTCTGCCTTTGCTTCTACGATCGAAGGCTACGCCGGACTATGGCCCACGAAAGAGCTATGGATCCGGTTCTTCGGCCTTCGTCGCAACGTCATTCCCAACATCCACACTGATCCGGAGGACAAGCGGCTCACTCAATTTGGAGCGGCCTCCATTTCACCCCGGCGGTTTTCTGTTTTTCCCCCGGTCACCGGGCTAGAGTCCTGCAAAGGATGAGCCCAGACCTTCTTCTATGTCCAGAATACGGGCACCGAAGACTTGATCCGGTTGCTTCCCTACACACCGGGTCCACCTAACCCGGACCTGTGGGATGTGAACCCCAAGAAGCCCACAGCCTTGGCCAACCAAGTGAGCAAAAGGTTCGTGGAACTGAAGGAGCTCGGGCTATGCAACGAGGATGCCACGATCACCTTTGTGCGTAACCGAATCTCACCCCTCCAGAAGCGCACCCACAAGGTGTGCCACATGAACTACGGTCGCGATCCTAACCGGACCTCGTCCTTCGAGCTGACCAACTCGAAGATTTATCGCCGGGTTAAGGCTCTCTTCACCACTCACAAGGACTTTTCCACTGATTGGACATGGGGGATTGAGCATTTCTGCCGTGACCGGCTTCCTCCCACGGTAAGTTTCTGCTGCAAACTTAACCCGGACTAATTACATGTCAGTTATTGTTGCAATTTTTGACTCTTTTGTTCGCTCTTTTCCTCAACAATTCCTTCAGCAGACCCTTGAGGACGGCACCGATCCGTCCCTTAAGTGGGCACCGGACCGGGAGACTCTGGATGAGGAAGAGCCGGACCAGGAGATGTTCCTCCCTATGACCGACGCCACGAAACGACCCACGGGTAAATCCTCTTCTATTAGAGATTGGCCCGATGATGAAAATGACTCGGAAATCGAGGTGATTGAACCTTTTGAGGTTGTCCCCCTTTCTTTTGCTTTTCCGCCATCAGCTCACCCCGGCGGTCATATTCACGAGGATCCCCCTCTCGCTACTGGCGAGCCTGTTCTGGTGGCAACGAAGAAGAAGCGTGGGGCTTCTTCGAGTTCTTCCTCCGGACCCTCTCAGCCCGTTAAAAGGCGAAAGAAGTCCGGGGACAAGACTGCCCCAAAACCAGCAGGCAAGGCCCCAGCACGAAGGGCTCGGAAACTCAAAGCGGCCGAAACTTCGGATGCGTAAGTCCTTCTTTCTTCTGTAACTCGTTCTTCCTCACTTCGTCGTAATTTTTCTTCTAACGTTATTTGATTTCACAGGGCTCCGGTGGAGGTCCCTTAAAATGGATCTAGCATCTCTTCCCCTCTCCGACCTAGCCCTTCTCCCCGTCGTGACGATGAGTCACGCCCGCTGAGCCCTATCCTAGAGGGTTCTGCGGCCGCTCCGGGTTCAGCTCCACCTCGACAAGAGGAGGGTAACCTTGGAGCGGGGAAGACCGGCCCAGCCGGAGCAACAGCATCCACCGCCTCGACAACGTCTCAACCAGCAGCCACTGGGGCTACTTCGGCCCCAGCACCAATTCCAGTACCAGCAAGCAGACCAGCACCAACTCCAACCTCGGCATCAGCACCAACTCCGGCAGCGAAACCTTCAGCGCCGACACCAAGCCCAGCAGCGAGAGTACCAGCACCTAGTTCCTCTGCATCTTCCGAGTCCTCTCAACCTCGGCAAGGAACTACCCCGGCAATTTCTAAGGGGAAAACCACTGCTACCGCTTCCTCTACCCAGCAAGCCAAAGGCAAGAATGCTCCTGACGCTGCCAAGCCCACTGCCGTTGAGTCTGGGCAGCGCATCCTTGTGTCAATGCTCCCCAAGAAGACATCAGCGGCAAAGGATGTGCCTGCCGAGCCAAGCAAAGCCCAGCAGTTGGTTCTGCACACCAGCCCCGCCCTTGCCCTGGTGGAGAGGAAAGAAGTGCATGCAAAGGGCTTGGTGATGCCCCATATGCCCACGGGTGAACGGTACCCTCCGAGCCTGATGGAATTTGTTATGAATTGGAACAAGGCCGAGATAGTCCAGGAAACTGATCTCCCGGAAAAGTTCGGTCCTGCCGAGTTTTCCGCTCAGATGAACACGGCCGCAAAAGCTATTAACCTCGCTCGGCGAATGATGGAGGTACGTTGCTCCTCCTTGACAAGTTGTAGATAATAACCATTAGTCCCCGAGCCTCCGGGGGAGTGACTTGTTACTCCGCCGGATGCTCTTTTAGAACACTAACGTAGCTCCGTGAGAACTTCAAACATGCACACACCTAGAGTCGGGTTAAGTTCCACTTGGCCCGTATTTTAGTACACTTCGAACATGCACACACCTAGAGCCGGGTTAAGTTCCACTTGGCTCGGATTTTAGTACACTTCGAACATGCACACACATAGAGCCGGGTTAAGTTCCACTTGGCCCGGATTTTAGTACACTTCGAACATGCACACACCTAGAGCCGGGTTAAGTTCCACTTGGCCCGGATTTTAGTACACTTCGAATATGCGCACACCTAGAGCCGGGTTAAGTTCCACTTGGCCCGGATTTTAGTACACTTCCAACATGCACACACCTAGAGCCGGGTTAAGTTCCACTTGGCCCGGATTTTAGTACACTTTGAACATGCACACACCTAGAGCCGGGTTAAGTTCCACTTGGCATGGATTTTAGTACACTTCGAACATGCACACACCTAGAGACGGGTTAAGTTCCACTTGGCCCGGATTTTAGTACACTTCGAACATGCACACACCTAGAGCCGGGTTAAGTTCCACTTGGCCCGGATTTTAGTACACTTCGAATATGCACTAGGCTGACTTAAGTTTATGTATCTCTTTTAGGTGACCACCAACCGCAGGAGTGCTGAATTCCAACGCTTGCTGGATACGCACAAGAATCTTCGCGCAAAACAGGTTGCACTCATCGCGGAGTACGAGAAAAGGGGTAAATTTCATCCTTATCCTTTCCTCAATTTTCTTCAGCTTCGTTTGCCGAACTAATCTGATTGTTCGGTTTCCGCAGCTGGGGTGGAAGCTGAAAACAAGATAATGCGGAAGAACTTGGAGCAGATCAAGGGTACGTCCTTCTTGTCTGTCTTTACCATGGTTTCCATCGGCTTTCCTCCTTGGCTCGGCAAACATTCATTCCTCGGCACTACCGGGCCAACGCACTATTTCAGCATCGCTTGAAGATAGTGTGCCTGTGCCTGACGTGATGCTACATTTTCTCGAACAAGCAGGGCAGCACCAAGCCGAACTAAAGAAGAAAGATGATGAGCTCGCCCTCCTCCGGACCAAAGACGATGAGATAGCCAAGCTCAAGGCTGAGATGGCTAAAATGAAAGTGCAGCACCAAACCGAGCTAAAAAAGGCTGGCCAGGACTACACCGAAGAACGTGAGCGCCTCAAGCTCCAAAATGCTAAGGACCGTGAGCTTCTTCAGGAAGCCGAGGTCAAACTTGAGTCGGCAAATGCTGAGCTCGAGCAGCTTCAGAAGAGGCGTGATGCTTGCACCAAGGAATTGACCCGGATTCACAGTCACATCTCACGTAATTTCTTTTCCTTTATCCGCCTTATTTCTCTGGGTTACTTCATATGCCTTGTTTTCTCAACTTTGTCCTTTGCCTTGTTTCCCAGGCCACTTTCCAGAGGGTACTGCTATTGCAAGTGCTGCTGTTGCCAATTTCCGCCGAGAAAGGGGTACTCCCATCGCTCCTGACGGTGAGAGCATTCCCTTTGACATGGAGGACCTGTTGGTCAGCCGGTCGTCTCGCGTGGAAATTATTAAGAACTACGGCAAAGATCTCCTTGATGTTTCAGTCCGAGTCTTCAACACTTTCTGGCCCGCTGATGACGCTCCGGAGAGAGTTACACATCTCGCTGAAAAGCTTTCGGAAATCGAGACCCAGCTCGACCTCTGGCGAGAGTCCGCTGGACGTGCTGCAGCCGATACCATCCTTCACCACATTCTGACGTGGTATGAGAAGATAGATCTCATCCTCCTCACACGCCTGCGCACCAGATCCAAATGGACAGATGACCCGGAGTGGGTAGCTCAGCGTCAGGCTTGTGCCCACAACCTCATCGAATATGCCCCCATTCACGAATGGACTGAGGGTCCGAGCTTCTTGGAAGTCGCTGGCGAAGAAGAAGTTGAGAACGTTGAAGATGATTCGGGTGAGGACGAAGAGGACACTGCCTCGGATATCGAAGAAGGCGACGATGATGCCGAACTTCCTCCCGCTGCTCCTTAAGTAAAAACACTTGAAATTTATGAGATCCCCGGTATGCCGGGTGGAATTGTATTCCAAACACATGTGATATTTTGCTACTAAGTGCTTATGCCAGATTAACTTGGGCGTAGTCCCCGAGTTTCTTTTTCTTGTTCGTTCAATCTTTTGGCTCGGATCGTGTCTACCTTGATTCGGTTTTACAACTTACGAATCCGAGCTTGAAAAATTGTCTTAACAATACTGGGAAACTTTTAGACTTAGCTCAAAAATAAAACTGTATAACAATTTGAAAATTAATACGGGGTTAGTCTGAAACACAAACGTCGGCTCGAATAAATTCTTTTCCTTAGTCGTTTTTCATGTGCTACGCAATTCCAAACTTGTTCTCTTGCTTGCCATGAAGCCAATTCTTGTTGGACAGCAGCAAGTCGAAGAGTTGGGTTCTTGGTGCTCACACACTACTAATCCGAGTTAAGTAGAATAACTTACTCCAGCTGACGCGCAAAAAATAACAAACATTATTAAGGCAGTCCCCGAGTTACTGCTCGAGGTGCCAACATTTCATTGATAAGCTCATTGCCGACATACATACCGACATATGAGATAATCCGGATACATACACTTCTTAGCTAGGTGTAGAAAGGCCGAAGTAGAGTTATGTTCCATGGTCGCTTGGATTCCTCTCCGGACCTGTCCGCCTTGTTCTTTTCCTGTGGCTTTGCATCTATAAGATAGTAAGAATCGTTGTGCAATGCTTTGCTCACGATGAATGGCCCTTCCCATGGGGGGATAATTTATGCATTCCAGTAGTACGTTGTACCAACCGGAGCATCAGATCGCCTTCCCGAAAGACCCGGGGGCACACTTTCCGGCTATGATAGCGTCGGAGATTTTGCTGATATATGGCGGATCTGGACAGTGCCAGTTCTCTCGCTTCTTCTAGCAGATCAACATCATTTTGCCGGGCTTCTTGCACTTCGGCTTCTGTGTATTGGGTGACTCTAGGCGAATCATGCTCTATGTTGGCTGGTAATATAGCTTCTGCCCCATATACCAGAAAGAACGGCGTATAGCCTGTTGATCGATTCGGAATTGTTCTTAAACTCCACAGTACCGCTGGTAGTTCTTCTATCCAGCACCCCGCTGATCTTTGCAGCGGCTCAATGAGCCAGGGTTTTATCCCGGATAATACTAATCCGTTGGATCTTTCCACTTGTCCATTTGATGCGGGGTGGGCTACCGAAGCTACGTCCAGCCGGATCCTCTTATCCCGGCAGAAACGAGCAACTGCTCCTTCCGCAAAATTTGTGCCATTATCAGTTATGATACTGTGTGGATAACCGTACCTCAAGATGATATCTTTGAGAAACGTTACGGCCGTAGCTCCATCACATTTTCTTATAGGCTTTACCTCAATGCACTTCGTAAACTTGTCCACCATTACCAGAATGTGAGTCATATTTCCCCTTGCTGGTTTGAACGGGCCAATCATATCCATGCACCATACGGCAAATGGCCAAGTGATTGGGATGGTCTTGAGTTCCGACATTGGCATATGTGTCTTGGAAGCGTACCTCTGACAACCATTACATTTTCTCACCAGATCTTCTGCTTGCTCTAAGGCATTTGGCCAGTAGAATCCGTGTCGGAAAGCTTTTGCTACCAAGTCTCGGGATGAGGCGTGATGACCGCATTCCCCCTGATGTATATCTCGGATGATTTCAAGCCCTTCTTCCGGGTCAACACACCGCTGGAGGACATTGGTCACACTTCTTTTGTATAACTCGGAATTGATGATCGTGTAGGCCTTTGCCCTCCTCTGTGTTTGCCTAGACAGCACCTCCTCAGTGGGTAATGTTCCATCCTTCAGGAATTGAAATATAGGTAGTGCCCAAGCCGGTATTGGCCGCATGGGGAACACGTCCTCGTCTATCTCCATCTGATCCACCGGCATAACTTCAAACGGACCATGTTGAGCAGTCCCCGGGTTTGCCAAAGCAGTCCCCGGGTTTTGCGCACCACTTCCTGTGTCAACGTCCATGGGCACAGCTCCGGATTCTGTGTCCTCTGGGATATAGATTGACTCGGATTCCGGGGATGGCCTGATGGACGGTTTCCTGAGGTGCTCTAATGCTACACCCTGTGGAATTGCTTGTCTGGTTGAACCGAGCTTCGACAGCACGTCGGCAGCCTCATTTTCCACCCGGGGTACATGATGAAATTAGCATCCCTCAAAGTAACCAGAAATCTTCTGCACATGAAATCTCTATAGTGCCATGTTTGGATCAAGGGCGTCCCACACTCCGGACACTTGCTGCACCACCAAATCCGAGTCGCCAAAGCATATGATCCGACGTATACCAATTTCTTTTGCTACCTTGAGCCCATGCACAAGTGCTTCATACTCAGCGACATTGTTTGATGCCGTGAAGTGGATCTGCAGCACATATCTCAACTGGTCCTTCTTCGGCGCCGTGAGTACAACTCCGGCTCCTAGCCCGGTTTTAGTTTTTGATCCGTCAAAGTGCATTCGCCAATAGTTCGGATCAGGAAGCGGTGGTTCGTACTGCACCTCGGCCCAGTCCACGAAGAGGTCCGCCATAGCTTGAGACTTGATGGCCTCTCTCCTGTCATACTACGGCGCATAAGGTGCTAGCTCAATTGCCCATTTTGCAATTCTGCCGCTTGCATCGTTGTTACTCATTATCTCGGATATGGGGGCCTCACATATGACCCGGATGGGATCCTCCTCAAAGTAGTGCTTCAGTTTCTTGGCGGCCATGTACACGCCATATGACACTTTTTGATAATGTGGGTAGTTCTGCTTTGAGGTTGACAACACTTCACTCAAATAATACACCGGTCTTTGCACCGACTTACCTTCCTCATCGCGCTCCACCACTATCACTGCACTTACAACTCCGTTGGTTGCGGCTATATAGAGTAACATTGGCTCCTTTGATAGTGGTGAGGCTAGCACTGGTGCCGTGGCTAACATTTTCTTTAGGTGGGAAAAGGCTTCATCGGCCTGCGGTGTCCAAATGAACTTATCCGACTTTTTCATGAGTTGGTAAAGAGGCAAAGCCTTTTCTCCCAACCGACATACAAACCGACTTAACGAGGCCAGGGAACCTGTGAACTTCTGGACATCGTTAAGACACTTCGGCAGTTCCATTCGTTCGATGGCCCGGATTTTGGTTGGATTAACCTTGATACCTCAGCAGGAGACGAGAAAACCGAGCCATTTTCCAGCCGGGACACCAAAAGTGCATTTTTCCGGGTTAAGTTTCATCCGGAACCTTCTTAGGTTTGCAAACGTTTGCCTGATATCGTCAAGGAGCGTTTTGCTTTCCTTGGTCTTGATAACCACATCATCCACGTACACCTGTACATTTTGACCTATTTGCTCGTGCAAACATTTTTGCATACACCTCTGGTACGTTGCCCCTGCATTACGTAAACCAAATGGCATGGTGCGATAGCAATAAGCCCCATACAGGGTAATAAACGCAGTCTTTATTTGATCATCCGGATTCAGAGGTATCTGGTGGAAACTAGAATAAGAATCAATGAATGACAACAGTTCACATCCAGCAGTTGAGTCTATGACCTGATCTATTCTTGGCAGCGGAAATGGGTCTTTTGGACACGCCTTGTTCAGGTTCGTGTAATCAATACACATACGCCAAACCACTTCCACGTTCGGGTCATCCTTCTTCCTTTCCACCAGCACTGGATTAGATAGCCAATCCGGGTAAAGAACCTCCATGATAAATCCTGCAGCTAGCAACCGAGCTATCTCATCTACAATGACTTTCCTCCTATCTTCGGCGAAGCGGCAGAGAGGTTGCTTCACTGGCTTGGCTCCGGGTCTCACATTCAAAGAGTGCTTGGCCAACTCCCTCGGAACACCTTGCAAGTCCTGTGTGGACCAAGCAAAAATGTCCCGATTCTCACGGACGAAGCTGACGAGCTCGCTTTCCTATTTATCACTTAGCCCGGCACCAATTGTTATGGTGCGCTCTGGGAACATGTCATCAACGGGAACCTTCTTGGTATCTTTCGTGGCCTGGAAAGAGACAGTTCCATGCGGGTTACTCAGCGCCGTCATATACTGCTGCGCGGACTGAGCCAATGCCGCCACCTCTTGAATTTTTATTTTTTCCTGCGCGATCATAAGTGACTCGGCTAAGTTTGATCCGGCCGACACACACTCCATGGAACGTCGGAAGTCCCCAGCAATGGTAATCACTCCGTTTGGTCCGGGCAATTTCATCTTCAAGTAGCTGATATGACAACTTGCCATGAACTTGTTCAGCGCTGGGCTTCCGAGAAATGCATGATACGCGCTTTCTAAGTTCACCACTTCAAACTCCAGATTTTCAGTTCGGCAATTATCCCTCGTGCCGAACAAGACGTCAACTCGGACCTTGCCTATGGGCTCGCAAGAAATGTCGGGCACAATGCCATGGAAAGTTGTCCTCGTGGCCTGGAGCATGTTCTCCGAGATACCCAACTTGCGCATTGTGTCCGCATACATGATATTTATGCTACTGCCGTTGTCGATCAGTACCTTTGAGAACCTTACGTTAATGCTAGGTCCAATGAACGTAGGATCCAGCACCAACGCATACGAACCAGGGCTCGGCATGAGCTTGGGATGATCCCTAATGCTCCAGGTGATTTCCTGATCGGACCAAGGCATGTACCTCGTAACTGCAGGCATTACTGCATTCACCTCCATATGCCTACGCTGCAAACTTTTTCTATCAGTTTCTTCTGTGGTGAATACACAGTAGCTCTAGTGATGCTCCCTGTACTTGTTTCTCCCCTCATTTTCGGGGTGCCTCTGATCCGGCTGATGCTGATTTTCTACCTGATGCACTGCATCCCTTCTTTCATTGTTATCATACCTCGACGGAGGGGGAGGCAACATTAGCTGTTGCGTGTTCGCTCCGGAGAGCAATTGCTGCCAGGGTAACTCCTGCCGAGGCTGATCATTCCGGGGTGCCTGAGCATTCCCTGAACCACCTTGCTCGAACTTGCGCATCCACTCGCATTGCCACGTCGTATGACCCGCTGGGTTGTTCGGATTTGGCGTGTGAAACTTACACGGCTGGTCCAACATCGACCCGTAAGTATACCTCGGACGGTCTCTAGTGCTGGTTTCATGGAAACAACACACATGCAATGACTCTTGTGGATCAATATGTGGTTTGTGAAAAGAACACACATGCCATGACATTGGTGGATCCATGTGGTTTGTGAAAAAAACATACAAGCAAAGACGCTGATTGATCCATATGTGGTTTGTGAAAACAACATACATGCAATGACCTTGGTTGATCCATGTGTTTTATGAAAAGAACATACATGCAATGACTCTGGTGGATCCATATGTAGTTTGTGAAAAGAATACACATGCAATGACATCGGTTGATCCATGTGTTTTATGAAAAGAACATACAAGCAATGACTCTGGTGGATACGTATGTGGTTTGTGAAAAGAACACACATGCAATGACTCTGGTGGATCCGTATGTGGTTTGTGAAAAGAACACACATGCAATGACTAGTGGATCCATATGTGGTTTGTGGAAAGAACACACATGAAATAACTCTAGTGGATCCATATGTGGTTTGTGAAAAGAACACAAATACAATGACTCTAGTGCTGGTTTAGGATAAGAACATGCATGCAATGACTCTTGTGGATCCATATGTGGTTTGCGGAAAGAACAGACATGCAATGACTCGAGTGGATCTATATGTGGTTTGTGAAAAGAACACACATGCAATGACTCTTGTGCTGGTTTAGGATAAGAACATACATGCAATGACTCTAGTGGATCCATATGTGGTTCATGAAAAGAACACACATGAAATGACTCTGGTGGATCCATACGTGGTTTGTGAAAATAATACACATGCAATGACATTGGTGGATCCATGTGGTTTGTGCCAAGAACATACATGCAATGATATTGGTTGATGCATATGTGGTTTTTGAAAAGAACATACATGCAATGACATTGGTTGATCCATGTGTTTTATGAAAAGAACATACATGTAATGACTCTAGTGGATCCATATGTGGTTTATGAAAAGAACACACATGCAATGGAATTGGTGGATCCATGTGGTTTGTGAAAAGAATACACGTGCAATGACTCTGGTGGACCCATATGTGGTTTGTGAAAACAACACACATGCAATGACTCTAGTGCTTGTTTCATGAAAAGAACACACATATAATGACTCTAGATGTAGCTCATGAAAAGAACACACGTGCAATGACTCTAGTGCTATTTTTGTGAAAAGAACACACATGCAATGACTCTAGTGCTAGTTTTGTGAAAATATCACACATGCAATGACTCTGGTGGATCCATGTGGTTTGTGGAAACAACATACATGTATTGACTCTAGTGGATCGAAATGTGGTTCATGAAAAGAACACACATGCAATGACATTGGTGGATCCATGTAGTTTGTGGAAAGAATAGACATGCAATGACTCTAGTGGATCCATATGTGGTTTGTGGGAAGAACACACATGAAATGACATTGGTGGATCCATATGTGGTTTGTGAAAAGAACACACTTGCAATGACATTGGTTGATCCATATGTGGTTTGTGAAAATAACATACATGCAATGACTCTAGTGGACCCATGTGTTTTATGAAAAGAACATACATGCAATGACTCTGGTGGATCCATATGTGGTTTGTGAAAAGAACACACATGCAATGACTCTAGTGCCGGTTTCATGAAAAGAACACACATGCAATGACTCTGGTGGATTCATATGTGGTTTGTGAAAAGAACATACATGCAGTGACTCTAGTGGATCAATATGTGGTTTGTGAAAAGAACACACATGCAATGACATTGGTTGATCCATGTGTTTTATGAAAAGAACATACATGCAAAGACCCTGGTGGATCCATATGTGGTTTATGAAAAGAACCCACATGCAATGACTTTAGTGGATCCATGTGTGGTTTGTGAAAAGAACACACATGCAATGACTCTAGTGCTGGTTTAGGATAAGAATATACATGCAATGACTCTAGTGGATCCATACGTGGTTTGTGGAAAGAACACACATGCAACGACTCTAGTGGATTCATATGTGGTTTGTGAAAAGAACACACATGCAATGACTCTTGTGCTGGTTTAGGATAAGAACATACATGCAATGACTCTAGTGGATCCATATGTGGTTCATGAAAAGAACACACATGAAATGACTCTGGTGGATCCATATGTGGTTTGTGAAAACAATACACATGCAATGACAATGGTGGATCCATATGGTTTGTGCCAAGAACATACATGCAATGACATTGGTTGATGCATATGTGGTTTGTGAAAAGAACATACATGCAATGACAATGGTTGATCCATGTGTTCTATGAACAGAACATACATGTAATGACTCTGGTGGATCCATATGTAGTTTGTGAAAAGAACACACATGCAATAACATTGGTTGATCCATGTGTTTTATGAAAAGAACATACATGCAATGACTCTGGTGGATCCATATGTGGTTTGTGAAAAGAACACACATGCAATGACATTGGTTGATCCATGTGTTTTATGAAAAGAACATACATGTAATGACTCTAGTGGATCCATATGTGGTTTATGAAAAGAACACACATGCAATGGAATTGGTGGATCCATGTGGCTTGTGAAAAGAACACACGTGCAATGACTCTGGTCGATCCATATGTGGTTTGTGAAAACAACACACATGCAATCACTCTAGTGCTTGTTTCATGAAGAGAACACACATATAATGACTCTAGCTGTAGCTCACGAAAAGAACACACGTGCAATGACTCTAGTGCTATTTTTCTGAAAAGAACACACATGCAATGACTCTAGTGCTAGTTTTGTGAAAAGATCACACATGCAATGACTCTGGTGGATCCATGTGGTTTTTGGAAACAACATACATGCAATGACTCTAGTGGATCCATATGTGGTTCATGAAAAGAACACACATGCAATGACATTGGTGGATCCATGTGGTTTGTGGAAAGAATAGACATGCAATGACTCTAGTGGATCCATATGTGGTTTGTGGAAAGAACACACATGCAATGACATTGGTGGATCCATATGTGGTTTGTGGAAAGAACATACATGCAATGACTCTAGTGGATCCATATGTGGTTCATGAAAAGAACACTAACAAAATGACTCTGGTGGATCCATATGTGGTTTGTGAAAAGAATACACATGCAATGACATTGGTGGATCCATATGGTTTGTGCCTAGAACATACATGCAATGACATTGGTTGATGCATATGTGGTTTGTGAAAAGAACATACATGGAATGACATGGGTTGATCCATGTGTTTTACGAAAAGAACATACATGAAATGACATTGGTGGATCCATATGTGGTTTGTGAAAAGAACACACATACAATGACAATGGTAGATCTATGTGTTTTATGAAAAGAACATACATGCAATGACTCTAGTGGATCCATATGTGGTTTGTGAAAAGAACACACACGCAATGGAATTGGTGGATCTATGTGGTTTGTGAAAAGAACACACATGCAATGACCCTGGTGGATCCATATGTGGTTTGTGAAAACAATACACATGCAATGACTCTTCTGCTTGTTTCATGAAAAGAACAGACATATAATGACTCTAGCTGTAGCTCATGAAAAGAACACACGTGCAATGACTCTAGTGCTATTTTTATGAAAAGAACACACATGCAATGACTCTAGTGCTAGTTTTGTGAAAAGAACACACATGCAATGACTCTGGTGGATCCATGTGGTTTTTGGAAACAACATACATGCAATGACTCTAGTGGATCTATATGTGGTTCATGAAAAGAACACACATGCAATGACATTGGTGGATCCATGTGGTTTGTGGAAAGAATAGACATGCAATGACTCTAGTGGATCCATATGTGGTTTGTGGGAAGAACACACATGCAATGACATTGGTGGATCCATATGTGGTTTGTGAAAAGAACACACTTGCAATGACATTGGTTGATCCATATGTGGTTTGTGAAAATAACATACATGCAATGACTCTAGTGGACCCATGTGTTTTATGAAAAGAACATACATGCAATGACTCTGGTGGATCCATATGTGGTTTTTGAAAAGAACACACATGCAATGACTCTAGTGTCGGTTTCATGAAAAGAACACACATGCAATGACTCTGGTGGATTCATATGTGGTTTGTGAAAAGAACATACATGCAGTGACTCTAGTGGATCCATATGTGGTTTGTGAAAATAACACACATGCAATGACATTGGTTGATCCATGTGTTTTATGAAAAGAACATACATGCAAAGACCCTGGTGGATCCATATGTGGTTTATGAAAAGAACCCACATGCAATGACTCTAGTGGATCCATGTGTGGTTTGTGAAAAGAACACACATGCAATGACTCTAGTGCTGGTTTAGGATAAGAATATACATGCAATGACTCTAGTGGATCCATACGTGGTTTGTGGAAAGAACACACATGCAACGACTCTAGTGGATCCATATGTGGTTTGTGAAAAGAACACACATGCCATGACTCTTGTGCTGGTTTAGGATAAGAACATACATGCAATGACTCTAGTGGATCCATATGTGGTTCATGAAAAGAACACTAACGAAATGAATCTGGTGGATCCATATGTGGTTTGTGAAAAGAATACACATGCAATGACATTGGTGGATCCATGTGGTTTGTGAGAAGAACATACATGCAATGACATTGGTTGATCAATATGTGGTTTGTGAAAAGAACATACGACATTGGTTGATCCTTGTGTTTTATGAAAAGAACATACATGCAATGACTCTGGTGGATCCATATGTGGTTTGTGAAAAGAACACACATGCAATGACATTGGTTGATCCATGTGTTTTACGAAAAGAACATACATGAAATGACATTGGTGGATCCATATGTGGTTTGTGAAAAGAACACACATACAATGACAATGGTAGATCTATGTGGTTTGTGAAAAGAACACACATGCAATGCCTCTGGTGGATCAATATGTGGTTTGTGAAAAAGAACACACATGTAATGACTCTAGTGCTAGTTTCATGAAAAGAACACACATGCAATGACTCTAGCTATAGTTCATGAAAATAACACATATGCAATGACTCTAGTGCTGGTTTTTGAAAAGAACACACATGCAATGACTCTAGTAGATCCATATGTGGTTCATGAAAAGAACATACATGAAATGACTCTAGTGGATCCATGTGGTTTGTGGAAAGAACATACATGCAATGACTCTAGTGGATCCATATGTGGTTTGTGAAAAGAACACACATGCAATGACCCTGGTGGATCGATATGTCGTTTGTGAAAAGAACACACAGGCAATGACATTGGTTGATCCATGTGTTTTATGAAAACAACATACATCCAATGACTCTAGTGGATCCATATGTGGTTCATGAAAATAACACACATGCAATGACATTGGTAGATCCATGTGTTTTATGAAAAGAACATACAAGCAATGACTCTAGTGGTTCATATGTGGTTTGTGAAAAGAACAAACATGCAATGACATGGGTGGATCCATGTGGTTTGTGAAAAGAACACACATGCAATGACTCTAGT
This sequence comes from Avena eriantha, assembly GCA_910589775.1. Taxonomy (NCBI): domain Eukaryota; kingdom Viridiplantae; phylum Streptophyta; class Magnoliopsida; order Poales; family Poaceae; genus Avena; species Avena eriantha. Next base: position 60,004 of record CAJUXJ010001762.1, read on the forward strand.
GGATCCATATGTGGTTTGTGGAAAGAACACACATGAAATGACTCTAGTGGATCCATATGTGGTTTGCGAAAAAAACGCACATGCAATGACTCTAGTGTTGGTTTAGGATAAGAACATACATGTAATGACTCCAGTGCATCCATATATGGTTTGTGGAAAGAACACACATGCAATGACTCTAGTGGATCCATATGTGGTTTGTGAAAAGAACACACATGCAATGACTCTGGTGGATCAATATGTGGTATGTGAAAAGAACACACATAGAATTACTCTAGTGCTAGTTTCATGAAAAGAACACACATGCAATGACTCTAGCTATAGTTCATGAAAAGAACACACATGCAATTACTCTAGTGCTGGTTTTTTGAAAACAACACACATACAATGACTCTAGTAGATCCATATGTGGTTCATGAAAAGAACATACATGCATTGACTCTAGTGGATCCATGTGGTTTGTGGAAAGAACATACATGCAATCACTCTAGTTGATCCATATGTGGTTTGTGAAAAGAACACAAATGCAATGACTCTAGTGATGGTTTAGGATAATAACATACATGCAATGACTCTAATGTTGGTTTAGGATAAGAACATACATGCAATGACTCTAGTGGATCCATATATGGTTCTTGGAAAGAACACACATGCAATGACTCTAGTGGATACATATGTGGTTTGTGAAAAGAACACACATTAAATGACTCTAGTGCTGGTTTAGGATAAGAACATACATGCAATGACTCTAGTGGATCCAGATGTGGTTCATGAAAAGAACACACATGCAATGACTCTGGTGGATCCATATGTGGTTTGTGTAAAAAAACACATGCAATGATATTGGTGGATCCATGTGGTTTGTGAGAAGAACATACATGGAATGAAATTGGTTGATCCATATGTGGTTTGTCAAAAGAACACACATGCAATGACATTGGTAGATCCATGTGTTTTATGAAAAGAACATACATGCAATGACTCTAGTGGTTCATATGTGGTTTGTGAAAAGAACACACATGCAATGACATGGGCGGATCCATGTGGTTTGTGAAAATAACACACATGCAATGACTCTAGTGGATCCATATGTGGTTTGTGGAAAGAACACACATGAAATGACTCTAGTGGATCCATATGTGGTTTACGAAAAAAGCACATGCAATGAATCTAGTGCTGGTTTAGGATAAGAACATACATGTAATGACTCTAGTGGATCCATATATGGTTTGTGGAAAGAACACAAATGCAATGACTCTAGTGGATCCATATGTGGTTTGTGAAAAGAACACACATGCAATGTCTCTAGTGTTGGTTTCATGGAAACAACACACATGCAATGACTGTTGTGGATCAATATGT
>CAJUXJ010001765.1:0-21031 GCA_910589775.1 Avena eriantha
TGCTTTTCTACGACTCGCATGGCTCAAACAACTCCTGTAGTAATGGCTCATGGGATGGAGGAACAAGCTTCAATGGGGTTTAAAAGTAAAGGATATGCAGTACTTGGGATTCAATTTAATGCAATCGCGACTCAATGATGCAATAATAAGATAGAGGCAATAGGTACTAAATGTATGCAAGCATGTGGTAGTGCTTGCCTGGCAGCTCAGTTGAAGCGAGAGATGGATCTGGGTAGTACTCCTGTGGTTCCTGGTAATTCTCCTGCTGGGCGTCTATTCGAAGAAGAACCAAACAAACAAGGCCAACATAAATAAAATGCACAAGCATATGAATTAAAATGCGACAAGAAAACAAGCATGCCATGATGAATGGTGCACAATTTACATGGCATTAAAGTAGCATGGCAAGGGTGAGGTGTGGATACAAGAAATAAAGCATTTTATTATTTACTTAGTCAAATTTTGTTGCCAAAAACAGTTCAGATTTGTAATAATGACATGATGCATGCTTCAATTCAGAACAAGTAGTGCATAGATAGAACGGGCTCATCGCGCTGATCGATTTAGACATATTATTTGCCAAATTTGGAGTAATAGAATTAAAGTTATTAATTTATTAAGAAAAAAGGGCATTTTATTGTAATTTTAATCATCTCGAAAATTTAAAGTGTTCAAACATTATTTTGAATAGCATATTTGAATTCCTCACATTTTTCTGATTCAAAAACATATATCATTTGTCTTATTTGGATTTGTAAATTAAAAGTTATTTGAAAACTGATTTGAATTTGAATTTAAATAATTACTGAAATTGTTTTGTCAAAACAGATAAGTGGCCAGACTTTTTACACACAGGCAGAGCCAGACGCAGACACTGAGGAGTGGGCCACTGCTGACTTGGGCCACGCGCGCGGAAATTCTTTTGCTACCGCGGGCTTAGCCAGCCTCTACAATTGACAGGTGGGCCAGCGACTGGAGGCCCACGTGCCAGCGAACGAACGCGCAGAGACTGCTAGGTGGGGCCGAGCTAGAGCACGGGTTAAGGTCAAGAAAATTGCGGGGCGTTTTTGTAAAGTTGACAGGGAGGCTGACTGGTGGGGCTAGCGAGTACCGCGAGTTAAGCAGCAAAAGATCTGGGAGGTTTTGAGCAAAAAGGACCGCGTGCACTGTTCTTCTTTCAACTCTGTCTGACGCCTGACAGAAAACAGCGCGCGGCGCGGGGCGGTGACTCGAACCATGGATCTGGCGTGCGCGCTAAGAGGCGGAACTAGTGCGGCTGGGCTAGGGGAGTTGACAGGAGGGTGGTTGGGGCCTAGGTAAGGTTCTGCGCGACGCGGGAGCGAGCCAACGCGGTGACTGACGGCGTGCGCAGCGTGTTCGACGAAACGAACGGCGGATCTAGACGGCGCCAGCGAGCATGAGGATGTCAGCGAGGAAGAGGGGCTCACCGAGGAGAGGTCGATGGTGGTGGAAGGGAGAGAGGTGCAGCGGATCATCGACGGAGCTGGCGGCCGGAAAACTAGGGTTTCGGCGGAGCGGCAAGGGTACTGGCGATCCTGGGGCTCCTCCTCCTCGATGGCGCGTCCAGGGCGAAGTAGGGGACTGTTCTTGGTCTCCTCGATCACCCCCACGACGAGCACAGCGGCAGGAACGAGACGTAGACGGCGGTACTGGCGGCGGTCGGCGAGAGACGGACGTCATCGTTGGAGAGGAAGGAGAGGAGAGGCAGGGCTCTGGGCGGATCTGGGAGAGGCAGAGGAGCCATGGAGAAGGAGGAAAAGAGGAGGGGAAGATGCTGTGGGGCTCAGTAGAGGGGGAAAGATAAAGGTGGCTCGGGTGCCACCTTTCCTCCTCGTCCTCTCGAGCAGGGGCTCGGTGTGGGAGGCCAGGGTAGGGTGGTGGAGGCTGACAGGTAGGCCGGGGAGTGAGAGGAGTTCGGGGTGGGGCTAGCTCAGCAGGGAGAGAGAAGAGAGAGGAGAGGGAAAACTAGGGTGTAGCTAGGGCATGCTCGGCATGGCTAGGATTAGAGGTGGGTAGATGGGGTAGCTAGCTGGGGCCTGCTGGCAGGGAGAGGGAACACTTCGGCATGGTGAGAGGAGAGGGGTGAGGTGAGGTAAGGGTTAGGGTTTAGATTAGATCTAGGTTTAGATAGAAATAGAGGCTAACTAGGGCTAGGGTTTTAATTAGGTGTTTAGGTTTTAAAACTTGTTTATAAGATCACCCAAGAGGAAAAAGTGAGTGCTTTGAATTATCATGAGATGAGGTGGAGGAGTAACCAAGAAAAAGAGAAAGAAAAATATGTATGGGAAGAAGCCCTCATTTGAATCATGCATGGAGATAAATAAAAGAAAAGGTGTTGATGAGAATAAGGGGAATGGTGGAGAGATGATGTAGATGATCCCACAAAGAAGAACCACTAAAACAAAGGAAAAACAAATGGGTTAAAGGTGGTGATGGTCTTGCATGGCCCATGCAAAATAATAAATGCCATGTTTTTATTTTGTGAAAACAATAATAATAATATGGGATTATTCTTATGCATTCCCAAGAAGTGAAAAAATAAAAGCCAAGCAAAAGAAATTAGGATTAGATCCACCCCACCCACATGAGCTAGAATAAAATCAAAAGAAAAAGAAATACAAGCTCATGGATAATAGGATGGTGGAATTATAAGGTGGTGAAAAGAAAGGTGATGGATTTGAATAAAAGATATGCCCCCAACTCAACTTGGGCATTACACAATGTATCAATAACCAAATACAATATCAAGAGGCAAATGCAATTAATAATGCATATGAGAGAAGAACCAAAGAAAAAGGGTTTTATATGATGCTCAAATGCAAGGTGGCATGATGCCATGAGCATGATATAATTATGATGCAACAATTATATATAGGAAGTAGCCATTATCTTACTAGACCAAGTAGCATTACAATTGTTAGACAATTGGGATGCTACATGCACCAACTAGAGTAATTGCATGTGTGTCCTTTTACACATACCACATATGGGTCCACTAGAGACATTGCATATGTGTTCTTTCCACAAACCACATATGGATCAACAAATGTCATTGCATGTGTGTTCTTTCCACAAACCAAATATGGATCCACCAATGTCATTGCATATGTGTTCGTTTCACAAACCACATATGGATCCACAAGAGTCATTGCATGTGTGTTCTTTCCACAAACCACATATGGATCCACTAGAGTCATTGCATGTGTGCTCTTTTCACAAACCACATATGGATCAACCAATGCCATTGCATGTGTGTTCTTTTCACAAACCACATATGGATACACCCATTGCCATTGCATGTGTGTTCTTTCCACAAACCACATATGTACCAACTAGAGTAATTGCATGTGTGTTCTTTTGACAAACCACATATGGATAAACCAATGGCATTGCATGTGTCTTATTGTCCCAAACAAAATATGGATCAACCAATGTCTTTCCATGTAAGTTCTTGTTATGAACCACAGATGGATCCACCAATGCCAATGCATGTTTGTTCTTTCCACTAACCACACATGGATCCACCAGAATCATTGCATGTGTGTTCTTTTCACAAACCACATAAGGATCAACCAATACCATTGCATGTGTGTTCTTTCATCAAACCACATATGTACCCACTAGAGTAATTGCATGTGTGTTCTTTTGACAAACCACATATGGATCAACCAATGGTATTGCATGTATGTTCTTCTCATGAACCACACATGGATCCACTAGAGTAATTGCATGTGTGTTGTTTCCACAAACCACATATGTACCCACTAGAGTCCTTGCATGTGTGTTCTTTTCCACAAACCACATATGGATCCACTAGAATCATTGCATGTGTGTTCTTTCCACAAACTACATATGGATCAACAAATTTCATTGCATGTGTGTTCTTTCCACAAACCAAATAGGATCCACCAATGCCATTGCATGTGTGTTCTTTCCACAAACCAAATAGGATCCACCAATGTCATTGAATGTGTGTTATTTTTACAAACCACATATGGATCAACCAATGCCATTGCACGTGTGTTCTTTCCACAAACCACATATGTACCCACAAGAGTATTTGCATGTGTGTTCTTTTGACCAAACCACATATGGGTCAACCAATGGCATTGCATGTGTGTTATTATCACAAAACACATACGGATCAACCAATGTCATTGCATGTGTGTTCATGTCATGAACCACATATGGATCCACCAATGCCATTGCATGTGTGTTCTTTCCACAAACGACATATGGATCCACTAGTGGAATTGCACGTGTGTTCTTTCCACAAACAAAATATGGATCCACTAGAGTCATTGCATGTGTGTTCTTTCCACAACCTACATATGGATCCACGAGAGTCATTGCATGTGTGTTCTTTTACACAAATCACATGGATCAACCAATCGGATTGCATGTGTGTTATTTTCACAAACCACACATGGATCAGCCAATGGCATTGCATGTGTGTTCTTTTCACAACCGACAAATGGATCAAGCAATGTCATTGCATGTGTGTTCCTTCCACAAACCACACATGTACGCACTCGAGTAATTGCATGTGTGTTCTTTTCACAAACCACATATGGATCCACCAGAGTCATTGCATGTGTTTTCTTTCCATAAACCACATATGGATCAACCAATGTCATTGCATGTGTGTTCTTTTGACAAACCACATAAGTATCTACCAGAGTCATTGCATGTGTGTTCTTTTCCACACACTACATGGATCAACCAATGTTATTGCATGTATGTTCTTGTCATGAACCACACATGGATCCACTATAGTAATAGCTTGTATGATCAACCAATGCCATTGCATGTGTGTTATTTACACAAACCACCTATGGATCAACCAATGGCATTGCATATGTGTTATTGTCACAAACCACATATGGATCAACCAATGTCATTTCATGTGTGTTCATGTCATGAACCACACATGGATCCACCAATGTCATTGCATGTGTGTTCTTTCCAAAAACCACATATGTACCCACTAGAGTAATGGCATGTGTGTTCTTTCCACAAACCACATATGGATCAACCAATGTCATTTCATGTGTTTTATTTTCACAAACCACATATGGACCAACCAATGTCATTGCATGTGTGTTCTTTCCACAAACCACATATGTACCCACTAGAGTAATTGCATGTGTGTTCGTTTGACAAACCACATATGGATCAACCAATGGCATTGCATGTGTGTTATTGTCACAAACCACATATGGATCAACCAATGTTATTTCATGTATGTTCTTTTCATGAACCACACATGGATCCACCAATTCCATTGCATGTTTGTTCTTTCCACTAACCACACTTGGATCCACATGAGTCATTGCATGTGTGTTCTTTCCCACAAACCACATATGGATCCACGAGAGTCATTGCATGTATGTTCTTTGCACAAACCACATATGGATCAAGAAATTTCATTGCATGTGTACTCTTTCCACATACCACATATGGATCCACTAGAGTAATTGCATGTGAGTTCTTTGCACAAACAAAATATGTATCAACCAGTGTCATTGCATGTGTGTTCTTTCTACAAACCACATATGTACCCAATAGAGTAATTGCATGTGTGTTCTATTGACAAACCACATATGGATGAACCAATGGCATTGCATATGTGTTATTGTCGCAAACCACATATGGATCAACAAATGTCATTGCATGTGTGTTCATGCCATGGACCACATATGGATCCACTAGAGTAATTGCGTGTGTGTTCTTTCCACAAACCACATATGGATCCACTAGAGTCATTGCATGTGTTCTTTCCACAAACCACATAAGGATCAACCAATGTCATTGCATGTGTGTTCTTTCCACGAACCACATATGGATCCACTAGTGTCATTGCATGTATGTTTATTCCACAAACCACATATGGATCCACTAGAGGCATTGCATGTGTGTTTTTTCCACAAACCGTTGGATGTGTGTTCTTTGCACAAACCACATATGGATCAACCAATGTTATTGTATGTGTGTTCTTTTCACAAACCACATATGTACTCATTTGAGTAATTGCATGTGTGTTCTTTTGACAAACATATAGATCAACCAATGGCATTGCATGTGTGTTATTGTCACAAACCACATATGCATGAACCAATGTCATTGCATGTGTGTTCATGTCATGAACCACACATGGATCCACGAATGTCATTGCATGTGTGTTCTTTCCACAAACCACATATATACCCACTAGTGTAATTGCATGTGTGTTCTTTCTAGAAACCACATATGGATCAACCAATGTCATTGCATGTATGTTATTTTGACAAACCACATATGGATCAACCAATGCCATTGCATGTGTGTTCTTTCCACAAACCACATATGTACCCATTAGAGTAATTGCATATGTGTTCTTTTGAAAAACAACATATGGATACACCAATGGCATTGCATGTGTGTTATTGTCACATACCACATATGGATCAACCAATGTCATTGCATGTATGTTCTTGTCATGAACCACACATGGATCCACCAGTGTTCATTGCATGTGTGTTTTTTCCACAAACCACACATGGATCTACCAGAGTCATTACATGTGTGTTCTTTCCATGAACCACATATGGATCCACCAATGTCATTGCATGTGTGTTCTTTCCACAAACCACATATGGATCCACCAGAGTCATTGCATGTGTGTTATTTTCCACAAACCACCTGGATCAACCAATGCCATTGCATGTGTGTTATTGTCACAAACCACATATGGATCAACCAATGGCATTTCATGTTTGTTCTTGTCACTAACCACATATGGATCAACCAATGTCATTGCAGGTGTGTTCTTTCCACAAACCACATATGGATCCATTACAGTCATTGCATCTCTGTTCATTTCAGAAACCACATATGGATCCACTAGAGTAATTGCATGTGTGTTCTTTCCACAAACCACATATGGACCCACTAGAGTCATTGCATGTGTGTTCTTTCCACAAACTACATATGGATCCACCAGAGTAATTGCATGTGTGTTCTTTTCACAAACCACATATGGATCAACCAATGTCATTGCATGTGTGTGCTTTCCACAAACTACATATGTACCCACTAGAGAAATTGCATGTGTCTTCTTTCCACAAACCACATATGAATCCACTAGAGTCATTGCATGTGTGTTCTTTCCACAAACCACATATGTACCAACTAGAGTAATTGCATGTGTGTTCTTTTGACAAACCACATATGGATAAACCAATGGCATTGCATGTGTGTTATTGTCACAAACAAAATATGGATCAACCAATGTCATTCCATGTAAGTTCTTGTCATGAACCACACATGGATCCACCAATGCCATTGCATGTTTGGTCTTTCCACTAACCACACATGGATCCACCAGAATCATTGCATGTGTGTTCTTTTCACAAACCACATAAGGATCAACCAATGCCATTGCATGTGTGTTCTTTCAACAAACCACATATGTACCCACTACAGTAATTGCATGTGTGTTCTTTTAACAAACCACATATGGATCAACCAATGGTATTGCAAGTATGTTCTTGTCATGAACCACACATGGATCCACTGGAGTAATTGCATGTGTGTTCTTTCCACAAACCACATATGTACCGACTAGAGTAATTGCATGTGTGTTCTTTTCCACAAACCACATATGGATCCACTAGAATCATTGCATGTGTGTTCTTTCCACAAACCACATATGGATCAACAAATTTCATTGCATGTGTGTTCTTTCCACAAACCAAATAGGATCCACCAATGCCATTGCATGTGTGTTCCTTCCACAAACCACATATGTACCCACAAGAGTAATTGCATGTGGGTTCTTTTGACAAACCACATATGGATCAACCAATGGCATTGCATGTGTGTTATTGTCACAAAACACATACGGATCAACCAATGTCATTGCATGTGTGTTCATGTCATGAACCACACATGGATGCACCAATGCCATTGCATGTGTGTTCTTTCTAGAAACCACATATGGATCCACTAGAGGAATTGCATGTGTGTTCTTTCCACAAACCACATATGGATCCACTAGAGTCATTGCATGTGTGTTCTTTCCACAAACCACATACGTACCCACTAGAGTAATTGCATGTGTGTTCGTTTGACAAACCACATATGAATCAATTAATGGCATGCATGTGTGTTATTCTCACAAACCACACATGGATCAGCCAATGGCATTGCATGTGTGTTCCTTCCACAAACCACACATGTACGCACTCGAGTAATTGCATGTGTGTTCTTTTCACAAACCACATATGGATCCACCAGAGTCATTGCATGTGTTTGCTTTCCACAAACCACATATGGATCAACCAATGTCATTGCATGTGTGTTCTTTTCACAAACCACATAATTATCCACCAGAGTCATTGCATGTGTGTTATTTTCCACAAACTACATGGATCAACCAATGTTATTGCATGTATGTTATTGTCATGAACCACACATGGATCCACTAGAGTAATAGCATGTATGATCAACCAATGCCATTGCATGTGTGTTCTTTAGACAAACCACCTGTGGATCAACCAATGGCATTGCATATGTGTTATGGTCACAAACCACATATCGATCAACCAATGTCATTTGATGTGTGTTCATGTCATGAACCACACATGGATCCACCAATGTCATTACATGTGTGTTCTTTCCAAAAACCACATATGTACCCACTAGAGTAATGGCATGTGTGTTCTTTCCACAAACCACATATGGATCAACCAATGTCATTGCATGTGTTTTCTTTTCACAAACCACATATGGATCAACCAATGCCATTGCATGTGTGTTCTTTCCACAAACCACATATGTACCCACTAGAGTATTTGCATGTGTGTTCGTTTGACAAACCACATATGGATCAACCAATGGCATTGCATGTGTGTTATTGTCACAAACCACATATGGATCAACCAATGTTATTTAATGTATGTTCTTTTCATGAACCACATATGGATCCACCAATGTCATTGCATGTGTGTTCTTTCCACAAACCACATATGGATCCACCAGAGTCATTGCATGTGTGTTATTTTCCACAAACCACCTGGATCAACCAATGCCATTGCATGTGTGTTATTGTCACAAACCACATATGGATCAACCAATGGCATTTCATGTTTGTTCTTGTCACTAACCACATATGGATCAACCAATGTCATTGCAGGTGTGTTCTTTCCACAAACCACGTATGGATCCATTACAGTCATTGCATCTCTCTTCATTTCAAAAACCACATATGGATCCACTAGAGTAATTGCATGTGTGTTCTTTCCACAAACCACATATGGACCCACTAGAGTCATTGCATGTGTGTTCTTTCCACAAACTACATATGGATCCACCAGAGTAATTGCATGTGTGTTCTTTTCACAAACCACATATGGATCAACCAATGTCATTGCATGTGTGTGCTTTCCACAAACTACATATGTACCCACTAGAGAAATTGCATGTGTCTTCTTTCCACAAACCACATATGAATCCACTAGAGTCATTGCATGTGTGTTCTTTCCACAAACCACATATGTACCAACTAGAGTAATTGCATGTGTGTTCTTTTGACAAACCACATATGGATAAACCAATGGCATTGCATGTGTGTTATTGTCACAAACAAAATATGGATCAACCAATGTCATTCCATGTAAGTTCTTGTCATGAACCACACATGGATCCACCAATGCCATTGCATGTTTGGTCTTTCCACTAACCACACATGGATCCACCAGAATCATTGCATGTGTGTTCTTTTCACAAACCACATAAGGATCAACCAATGCCATTGCATGTGTGTTCTTTCAACAAACCACATATGTACGCACTAGAGTAATTGCATGTGTGTTCTTTTGACAAACCACATATGGATCAACCAATGGTATTGCAAGTATGTTCTTGTCATGAACCACACATGGATCCACTGGAGTAATTGCATGTGTGTTCTTTCCACAAACCACATATGTACCGACTAGAGTAATTGCATGTGTGTTCTTTTCCACAAACCACATATGGATCCACTAGAATCATTGCATGTGTGTTCTTTCCACAAACCACATATGGATCAACAAATTTCATTGCATGTGTGTTCTTTCCACAAACCAAATAGGATCCACCAATGCCATTGCATGTGTGTTCCTTCCACAAACCACATATGTACCCACAAGAGTAATTGCATGTGTGTTCTTTTGACAAACCACATATGGATCAACCAATGGCATTGCATGTGTGTTATTGTCACAAAACACATACGGATCAACCAATGTCATTGCATGTGTGTTCATGTCATGAACCACACATGGATGCACCCATGCCATTGCATGTGTGTTCTTTCTAGAAACCACATATGGATCCACTAGAGGAATTGCATGTGTGTTCTTTCCACAAACCACATATGGATCCACTAGAGTCATTGCATGTGTGTTCTTTCCACAAACCACATACGTACCCACTAGAGTAATTGCATGTGTGTTCGTTTGACAAACCACATATGCATCAATTAATGGCATGCATGTGTGTTATTCTCACAAACCACACATGGATCAGCCAATGGCATTGCATGTGTGTTCCTTCCACAAACCACACATGTACGCACTCGAGTAATTGCATGTGTGTTCTTTTCACAAACCACATATGGATCCACCAGAGTCATTGCATGTGTTTGCTTTCCACAAACCACATATGGATCAACCAATGTCATTGCATGTGTGTTCTTTTCACAAACCACATAAGTATCCACCAGAGTCATTGCATGTGTGTTATTTTCCACAAACTACATGGATCAACCAATGTTATTGCATGTATGTTATTGTCATGAACCACACATGGATCCACTAGAGTAATAGCATGTATGATCAACCAATGCCATTGCATGTGTGTTCTTTAGACAAACCACCTGTGGATCAACCAATGGCATTGCATATGTGTTATGGTCACAAACCACATATGGATCAACCAATGTCATTTGATGTGTGTTCATGTCATGAACCACACATGGATCCACCAATGTCATTACATGTGTGTTCTTTCCAAAAACCACATATGTACCCACTAGAGTAATGGCATGTGTGTTCTTTCCACAAACCACATATGGATCAACCAATGTCATTGCATGTGTTTTCTTTTCACAAACCACATATGGATCAACCAATGCCATTGCATGTGTGTTCTTTCCACAAACCACATATGTACCCACTAGAGTAATTGCATGTGTGTTCGTTTGACAAAACACATATGGATCAACCAATGGCATTGCATGTGTGTTATTGTCACAAACCACATATGGATCAACCAATGTTATTTAATGTATGTTCTTTTCATGAACCACACATGGATCCACCAATGCCATTGCATGTTTGTTCCTTCCACTAACCACACATGGATCCAGCCGAGTCATTGCATGTGTGTTCTTTCCCACAAACCACATACGGATCCACTAGAGTCATTGCATGTATGTTCTTTCCACCAACCACATATGGATAAACAAATTTCATTGCACGTATACTCTTTCCACATACCACATATGGATCCACTAGAGGCATTGCATGTGAGTTCTTTGCACAAACAAAATATGGATCAACCAATGCCATTGCTTGTGTGTTCTTTCTACAAACGACATATGTACCCACTAGAGTAATTGCATGTGTGTTCTTTTCCACAGACCACATATGGGTCCAGTAGAGGAATTGCATATGTGTTCTTTCCACAAACCACATATGGATCAACAAATGGCATTTCATGTGTGTTCTTTCCACAAACCAAATATGGATCCACCAATGTCATTGCATGTGTGTTATTTTCACAAACCACATATGGATCCACAAAAGTCATTGCATGTGTATTCTTTCCACAAACCACATATGGATCCACTAGAGTCATTGCATGTGTGCTCTTTCCGAAAACCACATATGGATCAACCAATGTCATTGCATGTGTGTTCTTTTCACAAACCACATATGGATCAACCAAGGCCATTGCATGTGTGTTCTTTCCACAAACCACATATGTACCCACTAGAGTAATTGCATGGGTGTTCTTTTGACAAACCACATATGGATAAACCAATGGCATTGCATGTCTGTTATTGTCACAAACAAAATATGGATCAACCAATGTCATTCCATGTATGTTCTTGTCATGAACCACACATGGATCCACCAATGCCATTGCATGTTTGTTCTTTCCACTAACCAGACATGGATCCACCAGAATCATTGCATGTGTGTTCTTTTCGCAAACCACATAAGGATTAACCAATGCCGTGGCATGTGTGTTCTTTCCACAAACCACATATGTACCCACTAGGGTAATTGCATGTGTGTTATTTTGACAAACCACATATGAATCAACCAATGGCATTGCATGTATGTTCTTGTCATGAACCACACATGGATCCACTAGAGTAATTGCATGTGTATTCTTTCCACAAACCACATATGTACCCACTAGAGTAATTGCATGTGTGTTGTTTTCCACAAACCACATATGGATCCACTAGAGTCATTGCATGTGTGTTCTTTCCACAAACCACATATGGATCAACAAATGTCATTGCATGTGTGTTCTTTCCACAAACCAAATAGGATCCACCAATGCCATTGCCTGTGTGTTCTTTCCACAAACCAAATAGGATCCACCAATGCCATTGCATGTGTGTTCTTTCCACAAACCACATACATTCCCACAAGAGTAATTGCATGTGTGTTCTTTTGACAAACCACATATGGATCAACCAATGGCATTGCATGTGTGTTATTGTCACAAACACACATATGGATCAACCAATGTCATTGCATGTGTGTTCATGTCATGAACCACACATGGATCCACCAATGCCCTGGCATGTGTGTTCTTTCTACAAACCACATATGGATCGACTAGAGGAATTGCATGTGTGTTCTTTCCACAAGCCACATATGGATCCATTAGAGTCATTGCATGTGTGTTCTTTCCACAAACTACATATGGATCCACGAGAGTCATTGCATGTGTGTTCTTTTCCACAAATCACATGGATGAACCAATGGCATTGCATGTGTGTTATCTTCATAAACCACACATGGATCAACCAATGGCATTGCATGTGTGTTCTTTTCACAACCGACATATGGATCAACCAATGTCATTGCATGTGTGTTCCTTCCACAAACCACACATGTACGCACTCGAGTAATTGCATGTGTGTTCTTTTCACAAACCACATATGGATCCACCAGAGTCATTGCATGTGTTTTCTTTCCACAAACCACATATAGATCAACCAATGTCATTGCATGTGTGTTCTTTTCACAAAACACATAAGTATCCACCCGAGTCATTGCATGTGTGTTCTTTTCCAAAAACTACATGGATCAACCAATGTTATTGCATGTATGTTCTTGTCATGAACCACACATGGATCCACTAGAGTAATTGCATGTATGATCAACCAATTCCATTGCATGTGTGTTCTTTACACAAACCACATATGGATCAACCAATGGCATTGCATATGTGTTATTGTCACAAACCACATATGGATCAACCAATGTCATTTCATGTGTGTTCATGTCATGAACCACACATGGATCCACCAATGTCATTGCATGTGAGTTCTTTCCAAAACCACATATGTACCCACTAGAGTAATGGCATGTGTGTTCTTTCCACAAACCACATATGGATCTACCAATGGCATTGCATGTGTGTTATTGTCACAAACCACATATGAATTAACCAATGTCATAGCATGTGTGTTCATGTCATGAACCACATATGGATCCACTAGAGTAATTGCATGAGTGTTCTTTCCACAAACCACATATGGATCCACTAGTCATTGCATGTGTGTTTTTTCCATAAACTACAGGGATCATCCTATAGCATTGCATGTGTGTTCTTTCCACAAAGCATATATGGATCAACCAATGTCATTGCATGTGTTTTCTTTTCATGAACCACATATGGATCAACCAATGCCATTGCATGTGTGTTCTTTTCACAAACCACATATGTACCCACTAGAGTATTTGCATGTGCGTTCGTTTGATAAACCACATATGTATCAACCAATGGCATTGCATGTCTGTTCATCTCACAAACCACATATGGATCAACCAAAGTCATTGCATGTGTGTTCATGTCATGAACCACACATGGATCCACCAATGCCATTGCATGTGTGTTCGTTCCACAAGACACATATGGATCCACTACAGGAATTGCATGTGTGTTCTTTCCACAAACCACATATGGATCCACTAGAGTCATTGCATGTGTGTTCTTTCCACGAACTACATATGGATCCACTAGAGTCATTGCATGTGTGTTCTTTTCCACAAATCACATAGATCAACCAATTGCATTACATATGTGTTATTTTCACAAACCACAGATGGATCAACCAATGGCATTGCATGTGTGTTATTTTCACAACCAACATATGGATCAACCAATGTCATTGCATGTGTGCACCTTCCACAAACCACATATGTACGCACTTGAGTAATTGCATGTGTGTTCTTTTCACAAACCACATATGGATCAACAAATGACATTGCATGTGTGTTATTGTCACAAACACACATATGGATCAACCAATGCCATTGCATGTGTGTACTTTTCACAAACCACATAAGTATCCACCAGAGTCATTGCATGTGTGTTCTTTTGCAGAAACCACATGGATCAACTAATGGCATTGCATGTGTGTTCTTTTCACAAACCACAGATGGCTCAACCAATGGCATTGCATGTGTGTTCTTTTCACAACCCACATATGGATCAACCAATGCAATTGCACGTCTGTTCTTTCCACAAACCACGTATGTACCCACTAGAGTAATTGCATGTGTGTTCTTTTCCACAAACCACATATGGGTCCACTAGAGTCATTGCATGTGTGTTCTTTCCACAAACCAAATATGGATCCACCAATTTCATTGCATGTGTGTTCTTTTCAAAAACCACCTTTTGATCCAGAGTCATTGCATGTGTGTTCTTTCCACAAACCACATATGTATCCACTAGAGTCATTTCATGTGTTTTATTTTCACAAACCACATATGGACCAACCAATGTCATTGCATGTGTGTTCTTTCCACAAACCACATATGTACCCACTAGAGTAATTGCATGTGTGTTCGTTTGACAAACCACATATGGATCAACCAATGGCATTGCATGTGTGTTATTGTCACAAACCACATATGGATCAACCAATGTTATTTCATGTATGTTCTTTTCATGAACCACACATGGATCCACCAATTCCATTGCATGTTTGTTCTTTCCACTAACCACACTTGGATCCACATGAGTCATTGCATGTGTGTTCTTTCCCACAAACCACATATGGATCCACGAGAGTCATTGCATGTATGTTCTTTGCACAAACCACATATGGATCAAGAAATTTCATTGCATGTGTACTCTTTCCACATACCACATATGGATCCACTAGAGTAATTGCATGTGAGTTCTTTGCACAAACAAAATATGTATCAACCAGTGTCATTGCATGTGTGTTCTTTCTACAAACCACATATGTACCCAATAGAGTAATTGCATGTGTGTTCTATTGACAAACCACATATGGATGAACCAATGGCATTGCATATGTGTTATTGTCGCAAACCACATATGGATCAACAAATGTCATTGCATGTGTGTTCATGCCATGGACCACATATGGATCCACTAGAGTAATTGCGTGTGTGTTCTTTCCACAAACCACATATGGATCCACTAGAGTCATTGCATGTGTTCTTTCCACAAACCACATAAGGATCAACCAATGTCATTGCATGTGTGTTCTTTCCACGAACCACATATGGATCCACTAGTGTCATTGCATGTATGTTTATTCCACAAACCACATATGGATCCACTAGAGGCATTGCATGTGTGTTTTTTCCACAAACCGTTGGATGTGTGTTCTTTGCACAAACCACATATGGATCAACCAATGTTATTGTATGTGTGTTCTTTTCACAAACCACATATGTACTCATTTGAGTAATTGCATGTGTGTTCTTTTGACAAACATATAGATCAACCAATGGCATTGCATGTGTGTTATTGTCACAAACCACATATGCATGAACCAATGTCATTGCATGTGTGTTCATGTCATGAACCACACATGGATCCACGAATGTCATTGCATGTGTGTTCTTTCCACAAACCACATATATACCCACTAGTGTAATTGCATGTGTGTTCTTTCTAGAAACCACATATGGATCAACCAATGTCATTGCATGTATGTTATTTTGACAAACCACATATGGATCAACCAATGCCATTGCATGTGTGTTCTTTCCACAAACCACATATGTACCCATTAGAGTAATTGCATATGTGTTCTTTTGAAAAACAACATATGGATACACCAATGGCATTGCATGTGTGTTATTGTCACATACCACATATGGATCAACCAATGTCATTGCATGTATGTTCTTGTCATGAACCACACATGGATCCACCAGTGTTCATTGCATGTGTGTTTTTTTCCACAAACCACACATGGATCTACCAGAGTCATTACATGTGTGTTCTTTCCATGAACCACATATGGATCCACCAATGTCATTGCATCTGTGTTCTTTCCACAAACCACATATGGATCCACCAGAGTCATTGCATGTGTGTTATTTTCCACAAACCACCTGGATCAACCAATGCCATTGCATGTGTGTTATTGTCACAAACCACATATGGATCAACCAATGGCATTTCATGTTTGTTCTTGTCACTAACCACATATGGATCAACCAATGTCATTGCAGGTGTGTTCTTTCCACAAACCACATATGGATCCATTACAGTCATTGCATCGCTGTTCATTTCAGAAACCACATATGGATCCACTAGAGTAATTGCATGTGTGTTCTTTCCACAAACCACATATGGACCCACAAGAGTCATTGCATGTGTGTTCTTTCCACAAACTACATATGGATCCACCAGAGTAATTGCATGTGTGTTCTTTTCACAAACCACATATGGATCAACCAATGTCATTGCATGTGTGTGCTTTCCACAAACTACATATGTACCCACTAGAGAAATTGCATGTGTCTTCTTTCCACAAACCACATATGAATCCACTAGAGTCATTGCATGTGTGTTCTTTCCACAAACCACATATGTACCAACTAGAGTAATTGCATGTGTGTTCTTTTGACAAACCACATATGGATAAACCAATGGCATTGCATGTGTGTTATTGTCACAAACAAAATATGGATCAACCAATGTCATTCCATGTAAGTTCTTGTCATGAACCACACATGGATCCACCAATGCCATTGCATGTTTGGTCTTTCCACTAACCACACATGGATCCACCAGAATCATTGCATGTGTGTTCTTTTCACAAACCACATAAGGATCAACCAATGCCATTGCATGTGTGTTCTTTCAACAAACCACATATGTACCCACTACAGTAATTGCATGTGTGTTCTTTTAACAAACCACATATGGATCAACCAATGGTATTGCAAGTATGTTCTTGTCATGAACCACACATGGATCCACTGGAGTAATTGCATGTGTGTTCTTTCCACAAACCACATATGTACCGACTAGAGTAATTGCATGTGTGTTCTTTTCCACAAACCACATATGGATCCACTAGAATCATTGCATGTGTGTTCTTTCCACAAACCACATATGGATCAACAAATTTCATTGCATGTGTGTTCTTTCCACAAACCAAATAGGATCCACCAATGCCATTGCATGTGTGTTCCTTCCACAAACCACATATGTACCCACAAGAGTAATTGCATGTGGGTTCTTTTGACAAACCACATATGGATCAACCAATGGCATTGCATGTGTGTTATTGTCACAAAACACATACGGATCAACCAATGTCATTGCATGTGTGTTCATGTCATGAACCACACATGGATGCACCAATGCCATTGCATGTGTGTTCTTTCTAGAAACCACATATGGATCCACTAGAGGAATTGCATGTGTGTTCTTTCCACAAACCACATATGGATCCACTAGAGTCATTGCATGTGTGTTCTTTCCACAAACCACATACATACCCACTAGAGTAATTGCATGTGTGTTCGTTTGACAAACCACATATGAATCAATTAATGGCATGCATGTGTGTTATTCTCACAAACCACACATGGATCAGCCAATGGCATTGCATGTGTGTTCCTTCCACAAACCACACATGTACGCACTCGAGTAATTGCATGTGTGTTCTTTTCACAAACCACATATGGATCCACCAGAGTCATTGCATGTGTTTGCTTTCCACAAACCACATATGGATCAACCAATGTCATTGCATGTGTGTTCTTTTCACAAACCACATAATTATCCACCAGAGTCATTGCATGTGTGTTATTTTCCACAAACTACATGGATCAACCAATGTTATTGCATGTATGTTATTGTCATGAACCACACATGGATCCACTAGAGTAATAGCATGTATGATCAACCAATGCCATTGCATGTGTGTTCTTTAGACAAACCACCTGTGGATCAACCAATGGCATTGCATATGTGTTATGGTCACAAACCACATATCGATCAACCAATGTCATTTGATGTGTGTTCATGTCATGAACCACACATGGATCCACCAATGTCATTACATGTGTGTTCTTTCCAAAAACCACATATGTACCCACTAGAGTAATGGCATGTGTGTTCTTTCCACAAACCACATATGGATCAACCAATGTCATTGCATGTGTTTTCTTTTCACAAACCACATATGGATCAACCAATGCCATTGCATGTGTGTTCTTTCCACAAACCACATATGTACCCACTAGAGTATTTGCATGTGTGTTCGTTTGACAAACCACATATGGATCAACCAATGGCATTGCATGTGTGTTATTGTCACAAACCACATATGGATCAACCAATGTTATTTAATGTATGTTCTTTTCATGAACCACATATGGATCCACCAATGTCATTGCATGTGTGTTCTTTCCACAAACCACATATGGATCCACCAGAGTCATTGCATGTGTGTTATTTTCCACAAACCACCTGGATCAACCAATGCCATTGCATGTGTGTTATTGTCACAAACCACATATGGATCAACCAATGGCATTTCATGTTTGTTCTTGTCACTAACCACATATGGATCAACCAATGTCATTGCAGGTGTGTTCTTTCCACAAACCACGTATGGATCCATTACAGTCATTGCATCTCTCTTCATTTCAAAAACCACATATGGATCCACTAGAGTAATTGCATGTGTGTTCTTTCCACAAACCACATATGGACCCACTAGAGTCATTGCATGTGTGTTCTTTCCACAAACTACATATGGATCCACCAGAGTAATTGCATGTGTGTTCTTTTCACAAACCACATATGGATCAACCAATGTCATTGCATGTGTGTGCTTTCCACAAACTACATATGTACCCACTAGAGAAATTGCATGTGTCTTCTTTCCACAAACCACATATGAATCCACTAGAGTCATTGCATGTGTGTTCTTTCCACAAACCACATATGTACCAACTAGAGTAATTGCATGTGTGTTCTTTTGACAAACCACATATGGATAAACCAATGGCATTGCATGTGTGTTATTGTCACAAACAAAATATGGATCAACCAATGTCATTCCATGTAAGTTCTTGTCATGAACCACACATGGATCCACCAATGCCATTGCATGTTTGGTCTTTCCACTAACCACACATGGATCCACCAGAATCATTGCATGTGTGTTCTTTTCACAAACCACATAAGGATCAACCAATGCCATTGCATGTGTGTTCTTTCAACAAACCACATATGTACGCACTAGAGTAATTGCATGTGTGTTCTTTTGACAAACCACATATGGATCAACCAATGGTATTGCAAGTATGTTCTTGTCATGAACCACACATGGATCCACTGGAGTAATTGCATGTGTGTTCTTTCCACAAACCACATATGTACCGACTAGAGTAATTGCATGTGTGTTCTTTTCCACAAACCACATATGGATCCACTAGAATCATTGCATGTGTGTTCTTTCCACAAACCACATATGGATCAACAAATTTCATTGCATGTGTGTTCTTTCCACAAACCAAATAGGATCCACCAATGCCATTGCATGTGTGTTCCTTCCACAAACCACATATGTACCCACAAGAGTAATTGCATGTGTGTTCTTTTGACAAACCACATATGGATCAACCAATGGCATTGCATGTGTGTTATTGTCACAAAACACATACGGATCAACCAATGTCATTGCATGTGTGTTCATGTCATGAACCACACATGGATGCACCCATGCCATTGCATGTGTGTTCTTTCTAGAAACCACATATGGATCCACTAGAGGAATTGCATGTGTGTTCTTTCCACAAACCACATATGGATCCACTAGAGTCATTGCATGTGTGTTCTTTCCACAAACCACATACGTACCCACTAGAGTAATTGCATGTGTGTTCGTTTGACAAACCACATATGCATCAATTAATGGCATGCATGTGTGTTATTCTCACAAACCACACATGGATCAGCCAATGGCATTGCATGTGTGTTCCTTCCACAAACCACACATGTACGCACTCGAGTAATTGCATGTGTGTTCTTTTCACAAACCACATATGGATCCACCAGAGTCATTGCATGTGTTTGCTTTCCACAAACCACATATGGATCAACCAATGTCATTGCATGTGTGTTCTTTTCACAAACCACATAAGTATCCACCAGAGTCATTGCATGTGTGTTATTTTCCACAAACTACATGGATCAACCAATGTTATTGCATGTATGTTATTGTCATGAACCACACATGGATCCACTAGAGTAATAGCATGTATGATCAACCAATGCCATTGCATGTGTGTTCTTTAGACAAACCACCTGTGGATCAACCAATGGCATTGCATATGTGTTATGGTCACAAACCACATATGGATCAACCAATGTCATTTGATGTGTGTTCATGTCATGAACCACACATGGATCCACCAATGTCATTACATGTGTGTTTCTTTCC
>CAJUXJ010001766.1:0-25632 GCA_910589775.1 Avena eriantha
CAATGCCATTGGTTAATCCATGTGTGGTTTGTGGAATGAACGCACATGCAATGACTCTAGTCGGTCCATATGTAGTTTGTGAAAAGAACACACAAGCAATGACTCTAGTGGATCCATATGTGGTTTGTGGAACGAACACATATGCAATAACCACCGATTGATCCATGTGTGGTTCATGACAAGAACAGACATGCAATGAACACTGGTGGATCCATATGTGGTTCATGACAGGAACACACATGCAATGACATTGGTTGATCCATGTGTGGTTCATGACAAGAACACACGTGCAATGACATTGGTTGATCCATATGTGGTTTGTGGAAAGAACACACATGCAATCACGCTGGTTGATCCACATGTGGTTTGTGGAAAGAACACACATGCAATGACTCTAGGGGATCCATGTGTGGTTTGTGGAAAGAACACACATGCAATGCCATTAGTTCATCCATATGTTGTTTGTGAAAAGAATACACATGCAATGCTATTGGTTGATCCATGTGTGGTTTGTGGAAAGAACACACATGCAGTGCCATTGGTTGATGCATACGTGGTTCATAAAAGGAACACACATGCAATGAGATTGGTTGATCCATATGTGGTATATGGAAAGAACACACATGCAATAACTCTAGTGCTGGGTTTAGTATAAGAACACACATGCAATGACTCTAGTGGGTCCATGTGTGGTTTGTGAAAAGAACACACATGGAATGACTCTAGTGGATCCATATGTGGTTTGTGGAAAGAACACACATGCAATGAACACTGGTGGATCCATAAGTGGTGTGTTGAAAGAACACATATGAAGTGAACACTGGTTGATCCATATGTGATTTGTGAAAAGAACACACATGCAATGACTCTAGTGGATCCATATGTGGTTTTTGGAAAGAACACACATGCAGTGACTCTAGTGGGTCCATATGTGGTTCATGACAGGAACAAACATGCAGTGACATTGCTTGATCCATATGTGGTTTGTGACAATAACACACATGCAATGTCATTGGTTAATCCATGTGTGGTTTCTGGAAAGAACACTAATGCAATGAACACTGGTCGATCCATATGTGATTTCTGAAAAGAACACACATGCAATGCACACTGGTGGATCCATAAGTCGTTTGTCGAAAGAACACACATGCAGTCAACACTAGTTGATACATATGTGATTTGTGGAAAGAACACACATGCAATTACCACTAGTGGTTCCATATGTGGTTCATGACAGGAACACACATGCACTGACATTGGTTGATCCTTATGTGGTTTGTGACAATAAAACACATGCAATGCCATTGGTTAATCCATGTGTGGTTTGTGGAAAGAACACACATGCAATGACTCTAGTGTTGGTTTTAGTATAAGAACACACATGCAATGAATCTAGTGGGTCCATATGTGGTTTGTGAAAAGAACACACGTGCAATGACTCTAGTGGATCCATATGTGGTTTGTGGAAAGAACACACATGCAGTAACCACTGGTTGATCCATGTGTGGTTCATGAGAGGAACACACATGCAATGAACACTGGTGGATCCATATGTGATTCATGACAGGAACACACATACAATGACATTGGTTGATCCATGTGTGGTTCATGATAGGAACACACATGCAATGACATTGGTTGATCCATATGTGGTTTGTGGAAAGAACACACATGCAATGACACTGGTTGATCAATATGTGGTTTATGGAAAGAACACACATGGAATGACTCTGGTGGATCCATGTGTGGTTTGTGGAAAGAACACACATGCAATGCCATTAGTTGATACATGTGTGATTTGTGAAAAGAATACACATGCAATGCCATTGGTTGATCCATGTGTGGTTTGTGGAAAGAACACACATGCAATGCCATTGGTTGATGCATATGTGGTTTGTAGCACCCCGATAAAACCACTACTAGAAAATTGTGTGTTGTTTTTATTTTGTGCATCATCATGACCGCATGCTCATGTCATCATGCCACATTGCATTTGACCATCGTCATGTCATCATGCATATTTTTCCTAAAACTATTTCCCCAAAGCCTGTCATTGGATATTTTGTTTGTCTAAAATTATTTGAACAAGGTTTTATAAAAACTAAAATAAATAAATCTTTTGTCCGGGGAGGCAGTCCAGCCGGTTAGGCCAGAGGCCCAACCAGCCGAACCACCTACTACCCGGACTGACTAGATCTAAACCAAACCCTAGTTCTAACCTAACCCCAAACCCAACCCTAAGCCTAGACCCCAACACACACCCTACCTACCACCAGCTGCCACCACCCCGCGCAGCAGCGCACACACACGTGCGCGCAAGCACACGGAGACGCATTCCATCCGACCCACATAACCGAACCGAGCCGTAATCACCCCGTCACCTGCACCTGATCCCCTCACGCTCGCTCCCACACGCAGCGCAGCCCCCGCGGTACACGTACCAGCTCACATGCGACGCAATCCCCACGAGCACATGTGTGCGGCACACAACGTGACACCCAGGTGCGCCACACACGCAGCCCCACCCCGGGTCACGCGGTACACGCCACTAACCCCTTCCTCCGAACAACCCTGGCCCACCACCTCGCGTTCGACGCATGCAGCACCCACCCCGCACGGGATCCCCACGATCCTCTCCTTCATGTGCGCTCGCGACCCCGCCCCTCCTCGATTGAGGCTACCAACCACCACCGCCGGAGCACTGTCTCCTCCTACCGTGAGCAGCGCTGTGTCGACCGGCACCACCACGTCACGTGTGAGCCTGGCCACGACACCGTTGTCGCCAGAGCACGTCATCCCGCCTGCACCATGCCGCCGCTAGGGGCTTCTCCCGTTGTCGCTCCCAGGTCCCCGCCTCCTCGTCACCCTTACGGAGCCCCTCCCAGAGCCGCCGTCGTGCGGGCCCCCGTCCTCGAGCACCCCGCGTCCCTGCGCCTGCTACCTACCTCCCATGCCGTTCACGCGTTGCCGCCCTCCTCCTGGCCCTCGCGTCCCTGCCCCAGCGGTCGCCAACCTCCTCTCCAACCGCCAGCTACCAAGTCGTGTCGCCGCCATCTGTGGCAGCTCGAGCTCCCTGCGACCGGCCTCCCCCTTCCCGGTCGTGGACCTCCTCTGGCCCAAGCTAGCTCTGCGTGTCTGCCCCCGCATCCTCCTCCGGCCACGTCCGACGGCCGCCATGGTTCGTCCCCTTCCGCCCGACATCAGCGCCATCGTGCGCACTCCAAGGACTTCGTCGACCTCGCCCGCGTCTCCCAGCCGCAACGACGCCTCGCCTCCCCACGCGTGTGTCAACCTCGTCCGGTGCTACCGCGAGCAACGCCGCCGTGCGTTCCTCTGCCCCAGCAGCGACCCTCACGCCCGCGTCACCACCCGAAGCTCTCCTTCGACCGCTGTAGCCCCGATCCTGCATCGCCTTGTGTCGTGTTGGTACTCGGCGCCTATGTTGGTTCCTGTAGTGTAGAGGTTGTGTATGTCCTGTGTGGTTTTGATCAGAGTTGGCAATTTGGTATGGTGAAGATCCGATGGAAGACAGATACATGTGGTGCAGTGTTGATTGCGTGGTACTTGTTGCAAGATGCTCGAGGTCAACCACCCGGGACACCTAAGAAGGATACCAGGGGTTCCTTCATGGAACATCGAGACCCCAGTTCCGAACCCCGAAGACCCCGATCTCGGACCCGAAGACCACCAAGATCTCCGACCCGGTATCCGAAGACGCCAAGACCCTGGACGCCAAGATCCCCTCACGGATCCTGGAGCCCCGTTCTCGGAGTCCGAAGACCGATCCCGCCAAGACCGAACCCCATCGACCCTCGGTGAACACCAAGATCGCCAAACCCCGATGTGTGACCCCAATTCGATCCCCTATTTTTATAATATATGGCATATATCCTGTTGCATATTAAATTGTTCATGCTTGCATACATGTTTGGTGGTTTGGGGGCATTATGTCGATTCACTCATAATTAAATATGGAGCGCATATGCGGGTTATTCCTGTCTATTAACGCTTCCATTTAAATTTGTGTAGCGAACCGATGCCATGTTTTGCCTTGTTAATTCGACATTTAAAATGCGGGGTATCTAAATAATATGAACCTTTTAATTAATTGTCGGGACCCCGGTTCCGCTTAATATTGCCTAATTGCATCGCATCTTTGCCATGTTATGCATCATACATGCATCATGCCTGATCTTCCACCGTAGTATTAAATAGTGCATCGACTGTTTCTTTTAGTGCTTTGGTTATTCGTGAAGGCTGTTGAGTTGATGCGAGTATCGACAAGTTCTTCGGATAATGAACCTTCGGCAGTGTTACCCAGGCGAGCATTCTCCCCCTTCTACCTATTTTGCATTTCTAGTCTTTACTCCCTCTTGTTGATCTATTGCTATCCTTATTGCGATGCTTTAGTTTCCGTGTACCATTTATATTCCCTGGAACCTCTATATTGCCTTGGACACATCCTATTGCCTGTTGTATGATAGACAGTCGGCCTTGCGAGTCGTAGTTGCTTGCTCAGGTGCTGCTTTGCGTTGTTGTTGTTCCACCGTTGTTGGAAGGTTGGCACATGCTTAATGGTGGAGATGCTTAATGGTGGAGATTATCATGACTTTAAATACAACTATTAAATTGCTGGGACAACTAATGAAAGAGGCACCAATGGGCAATATATGCTATTTGGTTTTCATGTCCACTTGTGTCCCATAGGCCCCGAGTACTTGATACCTATTCCTTGACTATTCGCACTATCCATATACGGGAGACTCTATGAATCCCCCTTAGCCAGAGCTTGATTCATTTCTTATTTCTTGGGGCCACAAACTAGTTTGGTTATTTATTACTATCCTGTACTTATACCATGTTTTACTGCTTTATTTAAGATTGTGCGTGGAGCACCTGTACTGTTTTGGATCGTGCCACGTTTTCGCGGTATCGACAAGCCTAGTCACACTTTCGGGTTCCCAGTCGTTTACAGCCGTCGTCACAAACCCTGGGTCCGTTCCGGAGCCAGCCAACTTCGTTGCGGGTAGCTGAGTGGGGTGACCCCCTGAAATGTTTTATGAATCCTATGATTGCTTTGTCGTGAAAGCCTCGTTGGGTTTTGATTTGGTTTTTCCGAGGTTGATCGTGTGTGTGTTGCTATTTGTGCACCCCTGCAGGGTAAATCTTTCTGAAAGCCGTGTCCGTGGTTATGGATGACTTGGAGCATAGTATCTCGATCATAGACAAGCATAACTAAAGTAGTGCTATAAATTTGACTTAATATGTGACTAGTAATCAGCTTCACTACAATGGAATGGATAATAAAAGTGCCAACAACTAGTGGAACTGGTGTGTATCGTGTCATGTTATACATGCCTAGTAAGTATCGCAACTCCAATGGAATGAAAGAAAAGTGCCAACAACTGCTGGGTTTGGGATGTCACATGCTAATTGTATCTGACTAGTAAGTACTGCAACTACAACTAAATGGTTAACCAAAAATTGCCCACTACTTATGCTATCTATATCTGACTAGTAAGTGTTGCAACTATAATGGAATGAATAAAACTGCCAACTATGTGAGTTCCTCGGTTTGACTTTCTCGTTTGGTCTCGAGGGGGAATACCAGGATGGGTATGATTGGTGTTAGTATCAGGTTGGTCCCGGATAGGTCTTTCTTATCCCTCTCTAATAGCCGACAATGGTTTCTAGTCTCTATAGGCTGTTTCGTGCATGCTTCGCTCCCGCTTCAGTCCACCATACCTATGTAGGCGAGAGCCGCCGAATTCTAGCCTCGTCGTGTACTGGCCTAAGTACTGACCGCTCCTTTTCTCCTTTGCCATTTACCGACACCCCTTTTGTTTTAGCAGTTATGTGATCGACGTTGTTAGCAGGGTTACCCTTCCGGCTTGGCCTGGGCAGGGTTATGGACGCCGTTGGTTATTCTTCAGGGCACTTAGCACAATTTGCTTCTTATCTGTACTCGGATGTTGTATCGTTTTCAAGGTGAATTGGATCTTTGTACTTTATATCTGTATTCTTGACTCAATGAGTCGTTGTTGTATATATATATGTGTCGTGGATTCCATCGTGAACTATTGTGTAATGGTATTACTTCATTTTCCACCCGCACGCAAGTGCCTAGTGGGCGTCCTTGAATCGTTTCTATGCGGGTTTGGCGGGAAGCGCTAAAATCTGCATAGGGTCGATTCGAGGGTGTTACAAAGTGGTATCAGAGCTCAGCAGTTGCGATACCCCACTGGTCCAGCCTGTAGGATAACCTACCTAACAGATGTTGTAGAGTGTCAAAACTATTTTGAAAAATTGGTTGGATATATCTGATTAGGTCTGCTTTTACTCCTTACCTCCATGCTCTTCTCCTCTTACCTTCGCATGTTTTGAATCTACTCTTATCTTCTCTTCGAGTACAGGAATTCTCGTGGTTGGGTTTCGATCATACCTTCAGGGTTTCGCTTCCTCCTTTGGTAACGGTGCTTCTACATCCGGTCTTCATGCTATCTATAGAATCATTCATATGTTGGACTTCTCTTTGTTCCTTCTTGTGCCTTCCGGTGTCTTCCAACACGACGACCTCATCTACATTAGATCCGATGAAACCCTGCATCACTCCTTTGTTTCTGAACCTCGCTTGTCGAGATCTTCAGTCTGAATTCTGAGAGTTGGTCGCATCATTTTTCTATTCATGTACCGAGTAATGCTTTGAGTGCGGGATGGAGTCGCGACCATACTACTACTCTTAGCATTCGCTTTGGTACATTGTATGGTGGAACGATGCAATTTACTCCTTCCATGGAAGTTAGGGGTGGCCTTAACTTTAACTTCGTCCTTTGTTTATCTGGAGCATTCTCTCAACGAACATGAGCAACAACCCTTGTTGGTGGTGTCGCCGATTTCAAAATGGAGCAAGACACTTTGTTAGTGGTGTCGCGAGGATCTATATGAAGCGAGAAGATTCAGATCGTCGGCCTTCCTCCCCGTACCATGATGCGGATCTCGAGGGCGAGAACCATTGTTAGTGGTGTCGAATTGTAGCACCCTGATAAAACCACTACTAGAAAATCGCGTGTTGTTTTTATTTTGTGCATCATCATCACCGCATGCTCATGTCATCATGCCACATTGCATTTGAGCATCGTCATGTCATCATGCATATTTTTCATAAAACTATTTCCCCAAAGCCTATCTTTGTTTTCTAAATATCCTCTTGTTAAATTCCAAAACAAAACCCCGGTCTTCCTGGATATTTTGTTTGTCCAAAATTATTTGAACAAGGTTTTATAAAAACTAAAATAAATAAATCTTTTGTCCGGGGAGGCAGTCCAGCTGGTTAGGCCAGAGGCCCAACCGGCCGAACCACCTACTACCCGGACTGACTAGATCTAAACCAAACCCTAGTTCTAACCTAACCCCAAACCCAACCCTAACCCTAGACCCCAACACACACCCTACCTACCGCCAGCCGCCACCACCCTGTGCGACAGCGCAGACACTCGCGCGCGCAAGCACAGAGAGACGTATTCCATCCGACCCAGATAACCGAACCGAGCCGTAATCACCCCGTCACCTGCACCTGATCCCCTCACGCTCGCTCCCACACACAGCGCAGCCCTGCGGTACACGCACCAGCTCACATGCGACGCAATCCCCACGAGCACACATATGTCTGTCCCCACATCCTTCTCTGGCCACGTCCGACGGCCACCATGGTTCGTCCCCTTCCGCCCGACATCAGTGCCGTCGTGCGCACCCCAAGGACTTTGTCGACCTTGCCCGCGTCTCCCTGCCGCAACAACGCCTCGCCTCCCCACGCGCGTGTCGACCTCGTCCGGTGCTACCGCGAGCACCGCCGCCGCGTGTTCCTCTGTCCCAGCAGCGACCCTCACGCCTGCGTCGCCACCCGAAGCCCTCCATCGACCGCTGCAGCCCTGAGCCTGCATCGCCTTATGTCATGTTGATACCTGGTACCTATGTTGGTTCCTGTAGTGTAGAAGTTGTGTATGTCCTGTGTGGTTTTGATCAGAGTTGGCAATTTGGTATGGTGAAGATCCGATGGAAGACAGATACATGTGGTGCAGTGTTGAT
This sequence comes from Avena eriantha, assembly GCA_910589775.1. Lineage (NCBI taxonomy): Eukaryota > Viridiplantae > Streptophyta > Magnoliopsida > Poales > Poaceae > Avena > Avena eriantha. Next base: position 8,086 of record CAJUXJ010001766.1, read on the forward strand.
TGCATGGTACTTGTCGCAAGATGCTCGAGGTCAACCACCCGGGACACCGAAGAAGGATACCAGTGGCTCCTTCATGGAACATCGAGACCCCGGTTCCGAACCCCGATGACCCTGTTCTCGGACCCGAAGACCACCAAGCACTCCGACCCGGTATCCGAAGATGCCGAGACCCTGGACGCCAAGATCCCCTTACGGATCCTGGAGCCCCGTTCCGGGAGTCCGAAGACCGATCCCGCCAAGACCGAACCCCATCGACCCCCGGTGAACACCAAGATCACAAAACCCCGATGTGTGACCCCAATTCGATCCCCTATTTTTATAATATATGACATATATCCTGTTGCATATTAAATTGTTCATGCTTGCATACATGTTTGGTGGTTTGGGGGCATTATGTCGATACACTCATAATTAAATATGGAGCGCATATGCGGGTTATTCCTGTCTATTAACGCCTCCATTTAAATTTGTGTAGCGAACCGATGCCATGTTTTTTCTTGTTAATTCAACGTTTAAAATGCGGGTATCTAAATAATATGAACCTCTTAATTAATTGTCGGGACCCCGGTTCCGCTTAATATTGCCTAATTGCATCGCATCTTTGCCATGTTATGCATCATACATGCATCATGCCTGATCTTCTACCGTAGTATTAAATAGTGCATCCGGTGTTTATTTTAGTGCTTTGGTTCTTCGCGGATTAGGCTGTTGAGTTGATGCGAGTATTGACAAGTTCTTCGGATAATGAACCTTCGGCAGTGTTTCCCAGGCGAGCATTCTCCCCCCTTCTACCTATTTTGCATTTCTAGTCTTTACTCCCTCCTGTTGATCTATTGCGATGCTTTAGTTTCCATGTACCATTTATATTCCCTGCAGCCTCTATATTGCATTGGACACATCCTATTTCCTATTGTTTGATAGACAGTCGGCCTTGCGAATTGTAGTTGCTTGCTTAGGTGCTGCTTTGCGTCGTTGTTGTTCCACCATTGTTGGAAGGTTGGCACATGCTTAATGGTGGATATGCTTAATGGTGGAGATGATCATGACTTTAAATACAACTATTAAATTGCTGGGACAACTAATGAAAGAGGCACCAGTGGGCAATATATGCTATTTGGTTTTTAATGTCCACTTGTGTCCCGTAGGCCCCAAGTACTTGATACCTGTTCCTTGACTATTCGCACTATCCACATACGGGAGACTCTATGAATCTTCCTTAGCCAGATCTTGATTCATTTCTTATTTCTTGGGGCCACAAACTAGTTTGGGGCTTTATTACTATCCTGTACTTATGCCATGTTTTACTGCTTTATTTAAGATTGTGCGTGGAGCACCTGTACTGTTTTGGATCGTGCCACGTTTTCGCGGTATCGACAAGCCCAGTCACACTTTCGGGTTCCCAGTCCACTTCTAGAAAATAGCTAATCCGTGGCACACCTAATTTCCCCTTCCGTGGCGCACTAGGGGTGCGCCACGACTTCTACGCTACGGCTAAAATGTGCCCGTAGCACACTGCCAGGTGTGCTACAGGTGTCTCGACATAGTAGTGGCGCACAACGCAGTGCGCTACCACTGTTTTTCCTGTGGCGCATGACAAGTGTGTTGCTAGTATGTAGTTAGTAGTAGCGCACTGCCTGGTGCGCCACTACGGTTATTCCTATGGCGCATGACGTAGTGCGCTACTAGTAGCTGACCAGGTGCGCCACCAACGTGGTGCGCCACTAACAACGTATATGTGCGCCACAGCTTAGCTTTTCAAAAAACAAAAAAAACACAATACAGATGATATTCAATACAGATTATATACAATACAGCTGATATACATAGATATACAATACAGAAATAAATACACAGATATACAATACAGAAATAAATACATAGACAAGATAGAATCAAATACATATAGATAAGTCACATACATAAATACACAGTATAGGTTATATTATTTCGATCAAGTTACAAAGTAGCTAGTGATGACATGAATACATGTCTCAACCAAGTTTGAGCTCGCGGAAGCTCGCCTAGACATCTAAAGTAGGAACATGCATGACAGACAACCAAGGACGATAACCATCACCGCGACGGAGGTATAGGTCTTCATCCGGTTCCTCGTCCTAACTCCCGCTAGATAGCGCGCGTATCTAGCTTCCGCCTCCGCCATAGTATTGTACCCTTTGTAGCTATTGCCGCTGAAATGGTGCACCTGTCTCCGGCAGTATTCCCAATCATCATAGACTCCAGGAAACCGTCCCTTGTACATGACGTACCACGTCATCTAAAAGTTGGCAATAATAATAAAATGATGGTGAGAAAACAAGTAAAAGTCGCATATAAAGATATACTTATCAAATAAGGTAACAAAGTAAGCAAAAAATACCAAGTAGTAGCATGTACATGTTGACACACACAAGTACACGTGGGGATAAAGAACTACAACTAGACCAACACATCAAGACTTCTGGCTCGGCTTAGGGAACGGGAGGACGCCTTGTTTCGTCATGAACGCCCTATAGTCACCCTGCATCTTTAGGCGATCTACTACGTCACGGTTATTCGGGGGATTGCCTCCATAGAAAACCCCCCCTGAAGTCATGACATCACGGCTGATGATTGCCCCAACCTGTTGCTGGATGCGATACATCTCTTGTCTAATATCTGAATCATTGATCCTGTCCTTAACTTCGGCCCACCATTTGAGATGATCTGGCAGCGTAGAATTCTCTTGCTCTAGTAGGAACGCCCTCATGTGATGGAGTGCATAGTAGGCTTCCTTTTGACTGCCTGCCGGCTACTTCACGCAGGGGAATTCCGTCACATGGGTGAAGACGTGCCTGCCAAACTTTAGCTTCTTACGCACGAAGGTGGCGCCTTCCGCTGAGGCATAGCCGGTGAGAGCATCATCCAGAACTTCCTTGATCTTGTTGTAGTTTTTCTTCTTCTCTTGACTCCCTGAGTCGAAATACGTGGCTTGCGAATGTTTCGGCGACAAGCAGATGAGTGTGTAGTGTTGATCTCTGCGCAAAACAATTCAAACGGAATGTGTTGGAAAAAGAATGATGAAAATCTAATAATGCATGTTATGGCGGCAAGTGAATAATGACTTACTCGGGAGAGAAAGGCACGAGAATGTATTCCTTTGTCTTGTTCGCCACCAAGATGCCTTGGAGGTACGAGGCCACAAATCGCCGTTCAATGGCGCTTCCCAAGCAGCCATCACGCATGTAGTAGGGGTCCACTATAGCGATGCCCGAGGTGTTCTCTCTAATGATCTGAATGGCCAGGCTGAGAGAAAACAGGCGTACCATGGTATAGTGAAGCGGATACAGGTGGAACATATTGAAGATGTCGTCAAACCGCAGGAAGAACAGATCCGCGGGGACATTATCAACGAAGCCCAAGCCTCGTGGCACCTTAACCACAAATACCAGGTGGGAGGGATCTTTCTCGGCAAGAAGGCGTCTCTCTATTGTCAGCACACCGTCATGCTCACTCCTCATTTCTCAAGTGGCGAGCCTGAGCAATTTCTTAGTTAGCATGGGCTCAACCGCCACATGCATCCTCCACATAATACCCTTTGGTCTTGGTGGCACGTCCTGAAACCTGATCGGAATTGCAGTTGACGCCACTGGCTGGCTCGAGCTGCGAGATTTTATTTTCCTGGCCTTCTTGCCTTTTGGGAAGTGGGTGGGCACTGCAATCTGAGCATCGATCGCCCTATGTAGTGTGTCAGGGCTTAGAACAAAGGGCCGGTTGGATGTATCCGCTGGCTCAGTGAAGGTGCAAGCTGGAGGCGTCTCCTGAGAACCAAAGAGACGTTTGTTGCAAGTGGCTTTCTCTGCGGGGCCACCAGCTGGGTCTTCGTTTAGGTCGCCGGGGAAACGATTAGTGTTGATGAAATCATCGAAGTAATCTTCGTCATCCTCGTTCGGATCCTGCGCCATGGTCATGTCAATATGACCAACCGAACAATCGCGTGGAGGTGACGGTGTGGGGGTCTTGCCCTGGCTTGGCGCTCGCACGGCATGCAGTGTTGTCTGTGGGGTGATGGCCCCGGCTATCCCCAAACGAATCATGCTCTTTGGACATAGCAGGAATAAGCTGAAGCAACTTCTGAGGACAGCCGACTCTTCTTCATCCGCTCCTGGGGGTTGAATGGGAGGTTCCAGGTCATCGCAGCCCCTTAGCACCCGGATAATTTTAACCCTATGCACGCTATCTGGCATTGGCTTTGAGTGGAACGTGCGGTGCAAGGGTTGAATGATGGTACCCTTGGAAACATCCCTCAACTCGTTGTTCACGAAGCTTAAGAGAGTGCATGGAACATCCGTCTGCGAACAACATGTATGGCATTAAAAAGATGCCATAAGAGTAATAAATGGCAAGGCGGTAAAGTATTTGGTTTACTGTGATGGGGTCGAGCTCGGCTAATGTCGAGGCACCACATACGACGACGGACGTCCAAGAGATGGAGGGGCTGCTTGATGGCACGGTGCCGGCCGCACATGTATTCTCCCTATCGGTTGCATTAAGCTCCGGCGCCGCGGTGATGGTAGGGAGAGTCACGAATGCTTCCGGCGCCGCCGTGCTAGCGGGCGGAGTCACGAACACATAATTCACCGGGATCGCCAGCGTCGCATTGTTTGAGTGGCTACTGACCATGCTTGGAACCGGGCACGGCCCTTGTTGACCACCCGCACTCTAGTTCGCTATTGACTCCACCAAGGTAGGGAGGATGGAAGTGAGGGTGATTGCTAGGTTGTCTTGGACGATCTGCGGGATCCACGCCACTTGTTCCTTAAGTTCCTGAACCTCGCGGTTTTCCTCGTTGCTCCTTCCCTCCACACGCGTCCTCGGGGGTGGACCAAAATGATCCACCCAATTCTTAGCCCCGAAGCCGGCCAGACGGCCAACCGACGATGGCTTCTTTGTAACCGGCGTGATTTTCTTGGCCCGGTTCATCGCCCTGTTAAAAGGGTTATCCCACCGGGTGGCCTCCATCGACCCGTGGGATGAGGAACCATGGGATCCCTGACTAGCAATTTCCTCGTCCCGCAGAAGAAGTAACATGAACCGTTTAGAAATTCGACTTGATCGATTATAATGTAATCGACTTGATCCGCGGTAATTAAATTACTTACCGCAAGAACCTCGAAGTCCTTCACCTTAGTTTCCGCGGTGAGTTCTTTGGTTTTGGGGTCCACATGGTAACGAGCCCTGATGAAGTTTCGAAGCTGCTTGTTTTCGAATTTCGAAAAGGGGTTAGGTATCCCCTTAGCTCTATACTCATCGTCCTCCTCATCCCATTTGGGCTCCGCAGCTCTGTAACCACCAGATACGAGATGGTGGTGACCTATATTCATCTCCTGCAATTCCTTTCCCCACTTACTCGAGGCCTTGGCTGCTTCGGAGGTGCACTTGGCCTTGAACTCCTGGAATTGATCTTTGGTGATCTGCGGGTCAATCTTCTGGATCTCCTCGAGACTTTTCTCTTCTTTAAATATCTTTTTCTTTATCCTGGTTCTCCAGCTGGCCAGGGCGGTGCTCATCCTCGTGAGGGATGATTTATTTACTTCATTCCCATGATAATCTGTATTCCAATACTGAAGGGGGAACTTGTATCTTGCGTGAAGCATCTCGAAGAGGAGTGCGCGCCAATGGCCATTATCTTTATGCCGGATATTCTCGGTGTTGATCAAGATGGTGGTCCGGGTGATAGCCGCCACTTGCCCACCGTACCCTTTGACCACATGGTCGGGCGCCAAAGGAACCCCTTTTGGGATCACTTCGGTAATTTCCTCTCTGACGGTGCCGACCGTGTTCGGGCTCCTTTCCTTCTTGTTCTTAAGCGGATTACTACCACTTGTTGTGCCCTCGCTGCCATCAGTGGTTTTATCATCCGCCGTTCCTTCGGCCGCTTCTTCTTCCTCTGCGTCTTCCACCTCATCGACGTCGCTCTCGGAAGGGTTGTATTCTTCATCACCCTCTCTCATTCTTTCTAGCCGCTCGACCTCCTCCCAGAATGACAAGGGTCTGTTTTGAGGTCTCACTTCTCCTTCAGCATTGATACGCTGAGAAGATCCAGCCTCGTCGTTGTCACACATGTTTGCACTAATAAAAGGCAAATAATGGTTAGTAAAGTGCGCGGAAAAATCCGGCATGACCATTGCTCATTTTTGTTAAACTAGGAGTGCCCGATTTCTGCCGAAACGGAAGTTAATCAACATTTCGGCGAAAATCGGGACTCATTTCATACAAGCACCTGCATACGAATACAACTAGGTAGGGTATTTTCCTGTATATAAGCCTAACAGCAGACCTGGAGCACCTGCATATAAGCCTAACAGCAGACCTAGAGCTACACAAAATAATGCATTAGTTCCACTTAGACTTGAATTAGCGGATGCAATGCAGCACTGAGAGATGCATGTTCTACTAAAAGAAAAAAGAAAGATGCAATGCATGTTCCATCTAGATTCAGCAAACTACAGTAGAGCTACTGTACATCAATTGTAACAGAATATGAATCAGTATAAAGTGTCTTAAAAATAATAGATTAGCACTGCTACTGTACATCAATTGTAACTGATGCTAAGATTGCTACTAGTATGTGTGTCCTTGTTAATATTCTGTCACTCTTTGCTAAAGCTAAACTCTTTCGGAGCCTGAAGCGAACTGGCAGTAATGGTTGCTAGGTCTTTTAACGAGGAATGTTCATCTATTGCCACTGCTGTTTTTTGGGGTGCCTACAGGGTATATAGTGAGCGAGACATTACCATTCTAGTTAAATATGTGAGGCTGGCAAATGATTAATGAGGTTAGATTTGTGAACAAACTAACTTAACTGTGAGTGCAATTAATATTATATTACAATCTGCCAAAAAGAACTTGTATATTGTCATGCATAAAGAAAAAGAATGCCCCCATCATGTTATAGTTAGATTATATATAATCCTAAAGCACTTCATTGCTCTATTCGGAGATGGAAATTGTTTTGCAATTCTCCCCTTTATAATAAACCTTTATCGATCATCCACTATATGAACCTGGTTTGAAGTAGTAATTAGTATCCCGTTCTCCCTTTTTGCATTTACAGGAGGTCTAACTTGCACACTTGCTTGTTCTAGAAGTATCACTGATACAGATTTTGATGATATGATATATAATATTGCATTATATGATCATACAGACAGAACTTTGTTTTGATACGTTGATATATTGATCTGTAGTTCTGTCTCTCTGTGATGCCATGATTCGAGTGGATGGAGCCAGTTGTGGACGCGAACATGAAAGCATATTCGCAATGCATAAGAACCCCCATTGAGTTCAATTGAACCAATCTAACACCAATAGCATAAAAATTTGACAACATAACAGTGTAGCGCACTACTTGACTACATTGCAAATGTGGGTGTAAAGAGATTCAGAGTGCTTATCCCAATTCAGGAGAGAGAATGCCCATGAAATCTTGCAATCACTAGATAGAACAGCTTATCAAATCAATGAATCAATCACTAGAGAGAATTCCCATGAAATATTGCAATTCAAAATGAAGTACACGGCAGAAACAAAACAATCAATCTACTGTATCCTATCAAATCAATGAGTAGTATTTTCAAGTTGAAGAGGGGGACGACATGCTTGACATGGAGCTTGTCAAGTAGCATCTCGAGCTCAAGGGAGACGTCGTCGAGCCCCACAACAAGTTCATGTGATCGGAGGAGGAAACCCTAGAGAGGGGAGAGAGGGAGAGAGGGGAGAGGGGACGCTCACCTCAAAGACGACGACAACGAAGAGCGCGCGGACGATGACGAAGAGTGCGGATGGAGCTCCTCCACGGACGCGCGGCGGCCTCCTCTCCTCCTCCTCGGACGCGGCGGCCTCCTCTCCTCCTCCACGGACGCGGTGGCCTCCTCATCGGACGCGGCGGCCTCCTCACCTCCTCCACGGACGCGGCAGCCTCCTCTCCTCCTCCTCGGCAGGCAGCGGGCGAGTGGCGGAGGCGGCAGATCGAGCGGCGGAGGATAGATGGGATATGGGAGATGGGAGATGGGAGATGACCGTGCGCAGCACAGACGACTTGTCACGACACTTAGCCGTAGCGCACCCTTACCTAGTGCGCTACGGTCGTAGCGCACTAGGTAAGGGTGCGCTACGGCTAAGTGTCGTGTCAAGTCAAACAAAAGCCTGCCGCCCCGCTAGTTGACACTAACACTTGCATATCCCACTGGTTCCTCCCTAGCTATGTACGTCACTAAACCTGGAGCACCCAGGTTCGAACCCTGGTGCCCCTATTTTTTGTTTTTATTTTAAAGCTACTTTAAAATGTTAAAAAATATCCCAAAAATTATGTAAACTATATAATATATGTTATATGATTTATATGACAAAAATGGTACATATATATCATCAAAAGTGGTACCAAAGTGATTCAAAGTAGAAAGAAATTAAATAATAATGTGTCCATTAATAATATGCCATCCATATGCATCAATACAATCTTTTTTGAGCTAGCGTTTTACAATCTTTTTTCCCTTCTTTGTTGCGGTTGAATAATTTAGGCCTAGCACTTTTATGTTTCTTCGCTCGAACGGGCTACCTTTTTTGGGTAAGGTTGTCCTTTTTCTTCTTGTGATGTATGTTTTTTCACCGTAGTCATCGTCATCTTCAATCTTTGGATCACCGTACTGGTCGAAGTCTTGCTCGTTGGCGACTCCATCCATTCCGATGATGTTTCTTTTTCCTCTCCTCATGACAACACGGCTAGGCTTTGTCGGGTCAGTAATAAAAAAACATTGGTCCACTTTGCTAGCCAGTACCCACGGTTCATTTTTCGCGGCGACGTGCGCACTGGCGGCCTTGGATTTGGCTGCTTCGGGTATTAACATGGTTGTGAAATACCGGTCTTCTCTTTCGATGCTCTTGGCCCATCTAACACGAAACATCGGCACCTTTTCTCCATAGTAGTCGAGCTCCTAGATCTCCTCGATCCTTCCGTAAAATCTTTCCTTCACGTTGTCATCGGTGTAGAATTCCGATATTACGCCTGAGTTCTGATAGTCACACTTGTTGTCCTTTTCCTCCGTGTAGAATGTGTAGCCGTTGATATCATACGCCTGATAGGTCACCAGGTTGTGCATGGGTCCCTGCGACAAGGTGAATATGATGTTTTCCTACGCAGAATGCGATTGCGGGGGATTATCTATGAGCGTTTGCCTAAACCAACGCGTGAAATCTAAGTTGTGCTCTTTGATTATTTCTCCCTGCGTCCTCTGTATGGCCCGGTCACTATACTTCTTCTCGATTGACCGTTTGTGCTTTTGTACCCAAGGATCGACCAGTTCTAAATGTTGTAGCGCGACTAGGTTTGCTCTATCAAAGTCTACGCGTCGACAATCATAGTCTGCATGCAGTACGCGTTGACCCTCTCGGTGACCCGATCCATCGAGCTTGCCAAGGTGCCTATTGACGGGAAGACCGACAGGGTTCTCGATGCCTAGATAGTTCGTGCAGAAAGAGATGCACTCTTCGGCCAGAAAGCCCTTGGCTATGCTTCCATCTGGACGCGACCTATTGCGAACATATCCTTTGATGTGTCCGTTCATCCTTTCGAACAGCATCATGTTGTGGAGGAACATCGGCCTGAGTTGGATGATATCCTCCACGATATGGACCCGCAGATGCACCATAATGTCGAAGAATGCAGGCGGGAATTAGATCTCGAGCTCGCATAGTATCACCACGATCTCCTCTTGTAGCCTCCCGAGCTGTTTCACGCCAATTGACTTTCGAGAGACGACATCGAAAAACTTGCAGAGCCCAAACAATGTTTCTCGGACATGCTCGTCCATTATACCTCGTAGTGCAACCAGAAGTATCTGCGTCATTAGCACGGCACAGTCGTGAGACTTCATCCCACTAAACCTCTGCTTAGCCTCCTCTAGGTACCTGCTTATCTTGCTAGCGTAGCCGTAAGGAAATTTGACTCCTAGAAGTCACTTGAAAAACTGTTTGATCTCATCCTGGCTTAGTGTGAAGCACGAAGGGGGGCAGTAATATTCGTTCTTCTTGACCTTTTTACCCTTTGGACGATCTTGTGTCGCCTCCGACTGATGATCATCGTCATCTTCCTGATCATCAGGAGTAGGGCGTCCTACGTGAAGATCCTTCCGGATGCCCATGAATATCAAGTCGTTCCTTGCTTTAAGACCATCTTTCGTCCTATCTGGCATGTTGATTAGGGTGGCGACTAGACTCTCGCACACGTTCTTCATGATATGCATGATGTCAAGGATATGAGGCGTGCGGAGAAAATTCCAGTATGGCAACTCCCAGAAAACAGACCTTGTTTTCCATACCTTCATCAACGGCTTGTCTTGCTGCCTCTTTCGCTTCTTTCCCGGTTTAGGACACTCTTTCCAGTTTTTCAGCAATTCATCCACTTCTTCACTGCTCCTCCGCTCTGGGATTCCTCGGGTCTCGGATTTTCCATTGAACATATCTCCACGTTTTCTCCATGCATCATTCTTTCCAAGCCACCTTCGGTGCCCCATGAACACGGTTTTCAATGACCCTGGATCTTTCTCTAGTTGGAGATAGGTCGTGCTATCCATGCACCTAACACATGCGTAGAATCCTTGGATAACCTGCCCTGAGAAATATCCGCAACCTAGATAGTCTTGCACCGTAGTGACCAACGTGGCTCTCATAGTGAAATAATCTTGTGCGACACCATCATACGTATTGGCTCCGGATTCCCATAACATGGCTAGCTCCTCTTTCAACAGCCCGAGATATAGATTGATGTCGGTACCAGGTTGTTTTGGCCCTTGAATTAGCATACTCATTTGTATGTACTTCTTTTTCATGCACAACCATGGAGGGAGGTTGTACATCCATACAAAAACGGGCCAAGTGTTGTGCGTGTTGCTCTAGCTACCGAAAGAATTGATTCCATCGGTGCTTGCACCTAGCCTGATGTTTCTCGAATCTCCACCGAATTGTGGGAATTCGAGGTCTAATGCTTTCCACTGGCTACCATCGGAAGGGTGCGTCAGCAACTCGTCCTTTTCTAGGTCATCGTCATCTGCTGGCTTCTTTCTTTCCGCATGCCAGCGCATGATATTTGCTTCCTTAGGGTCTGCGAAATAGCGCTGCAGAGGAGGAGTGATAGGAAAGTACCATACCACTTTTCGAGGAGCTTTCTTCCCTTTCTTGTATCGACTAACGCCGCACACCGGGCATGTGGTTTTCTCCGCGTCCTCGCCCCGATAAATGATGCAATCATTGATGCATACATGGTATCTAATGTGCGGTAGATTAAGAGGACACACGATTTTCTTGGCGTCCTCGATACTAGTTGGACACGTGTTCCCCTTCGGGAGACGATCGTGCCAGAATGCCATCATATCGTCGAAGCTTGCGTCGGCCATTTGTGTTTTGCCTTCATCTCCATAGCCTTGAGCGTTACATTCAACCGGGTATCATCGGGCTTGCATCCTTCATACAATGGAGTAACCGCGTCTTTCTCAAGTTGCGCAAGCTTGGCTTTCTCTCTAGCGGCAGCCCTGGCATTACTCGTTTGCTTGAGAAGTAGTTCTTGAACATAAGGGTCCTGCACCCAGCCTGACGTTGTTCCATCGTCTGCTCTGGCATCTAGATCATCATCATCCTGGTCTGCTTCCGCACCTTCACCATCTCCAGGAGACTCTTCTTCATCTCGCCCGTCCTTGCCGTGATCATGATCATGTTGCCCGCCTTCCTCATTTTCTGCCGCCCCATTTACGGCCTCATCGTCTTCGTCATCACTTATCCACCGAGTGTAGCCATCCATGAAACCATGGCGGAGCAGGTGCGCCTGCAGATTTGCAGAATTTGGGTCAATCAACCAATTGAGTTTGCAACTTCTGCACGGACATCTTATCTCCGTCATGTTATTTCGTATCATGTCGGCCGTTGCGCATTTCAAAAATCTAGCCACAATGCCTTCGCTCATTATGTGGACCATGGTTGCCTGCGCGGTGTACAAGGTAGAATTAGAAGTTTAATACAACCACAGAACCAATGCATGCATGCAATGGTCGATGGAAAATTTCGGCATGACCTATCCTAAAATTAGGACCTTTGCGAAATGCCAAAGTCTTGCCAAAATGGAAATGAATCAACATTTTGGCACAACAATGCCAATATATGAGAGAGCATACAATGCATGCTCTCCAAACACATGAGAGCATCGATCCTCTCCATAGATATGTGACCATATATCATCCATACACATAAACACATCCTCTTACATAGACAACTTACCAAGATGAGAGACCGAGAAGATCTCGAAGGAGAGGTAAGAGACCAAGAGATGGTGGCTGGAAGGAGAGCTTTCCTCTATTACGTTTGTAGCATCCAACGTAAGTTTTACATGCTAGAAATGGTGAAAGAGTTGAGAAATTGAGGTGGAAGGAGGAGGGGGCAAGATCCAAGGAGGAAGAAGGAGGGGAAAGTGAAGTGTGAGATGGTGAGATCTAGTCAAATGTGCAAAGGTGAAGAGAAGTAGCAGAACGCACATCCGTGGCGCACATGGGGGGGTGCACCACAGGAGTAAAGAACATCCGTGGCGCACTTACCGGCAGTGCGCCACATACGTGTTTTCCTAGTTAATAGTACGGGTGGCCCAATCTTGCCTGTAGCGCATGGAGGCCATGTGCGCCACGACTACCGACCACACCTGTAGCGCACTTCACAGGGGTGCGCTACGGCTATGTGGTCTACGGCCAATAGGGGCCTGGCCACACACGACCATGGCGCACCAAACGCATGTGCGCCACTATTATGGTAGATAGCCGTAGGGCACCTGTGTCTAGTGCGCCATGCCTATTTTAGCCGTGGGGCACCACTAGCACGTGCGCCACGGATGTGTAGATTACCTATAGCCATTTTCCTGGTAGTGGTCGTTTACAGCCGTCGTCACAAACCCTGGGTCCGTTCCGGAGCCGGCCAACTTCATTGCGGGTAGCTTAGTGGGGTGGCCCCCTGAAATCTTTTATGAATCCTGTGATTGCTTTGTCGTGAAAGCCTCGTTGGGTTTTGATTTGGTTTTTCCGAGGTTGATCGTGTGTGTGTTGCTATTTGTGCACCCCTGCAGGGTAAATCTTCCTGAAAGCCGTGTCTGTCGTTATGGACGACTTGGAGCACAGTATCTCGATCATAGACAAGCATAACTAAAGTAGTGCTATAAATTTGACTTAATATGTGACTAGTAATCTACTTCACTACAATGGAATGGATAATAAAAGTGCCAATAACTGGTGGAACTGGTGTGTATCGTGTCATGTTATACCTGCCTAGTAAGTATCACAACTCCAATGGAATGAAATAAAAGTGCCAACAATTGCTGGGTTTGGGATGTCACATGCTAATTGTATCTGACTAGTACTACACCTACAACTAAATGTCACATGCTAATGAAATAAAAGTACTGCAACTACAACTAAATGGTTAACCAAAACTGCCCACTACTTATGCTATCAGGATGACTTATGCTATCTATATCTGACTAGTAAGTGTTGCAACTATAATGGAATGAATAAAACTGCCAATTGTGTGAGTTCCTCGGTTTGACTTTCTCGTTTGGTCTCGAGGGGAATACCAGGATGGGTATGATTGGTGTTAGTATCAGGTTGGTCCCGAATAGGTCTTTCTTATCCCTCTCTAATAGCCGAGAGTGGTTTCGAGTCTCTATAGGTTGTTTCGTGCATGCTTTGCTGCCGCTTCAGTCCACCATACCTATGTAGGCGAGAGCCGCCGAATTCTAGCCTCGCCGTGTACTGGCCTCAGTACTGACCGCTCCTTTTCTCCTTTGCCCTTTGCCGGCACCCCTTTTGTTTTAGCAAGTATGATATCGATGTCGTTAGCAGGGTTACCCTTCCGGCTTGGCCTGGGAAGGGTTATGGACGCCATTGGTTATTCTTCAGGGCTCTTAGCCCAATTTGCTTCTTATCCGTACTCAGATGTTGTATCGTTTTCAAGGTGAATTGGATCTTTGTACTGTATATGTGTATTCTTGACTCAGTGAGTCGTTGTTGTATATATATGTGTCGTGGGTTCCATCATGAACTATTGTGTAATGGTATTACTTCGTTTTCCACCCGCACGCAAGTGCTTGGTGGGCGTCCTTGAATCGTTTCTATGCGGGTTTGGCGGGAAGCGCTGAAATCTTCATAGGCCCGATTCGAGGGTGTTACATGGTTCATGACAGGAACACACATCCAATGACATTGGTTGATCCATATGTGGTTTGTGAAAAGAACACACACGCAATGACTCTAGTGGATCCATATGTGGTTTGTGGAAAGAACACACATGCAATGCCATTAGTTGATCCATATGTGATTTATGAAAAGAATACACAGACAATGTTGTTGGTTGATCCATGTGTGGTTTCTGGCAAGAACACACATGCAATGCAATTGGTTGATGCATATGCGGTTCATGACAGGAACACACATGCAATGACAGTGGTTGATCCATATGTGGTTTGTGGAAAGAACAAACATGCAATGACTCTAGTTCTGGGTTTATTATAAGAACACACATGCAATGACTCTAGTGGGTCCATGTGTGGTTTGTGAAAAGAACACACATTCAATGACTCTAGTGGATCCATATGTGGTTTGTGGAAAAGAACACACATGCAATGAACACTGGTGGATCCATAAGTGGTTTGTGGAAAGAACACACATGCAGTGAACACTGGTTGATCCATATGTGATTTGTGAAAAGAACACACATGCAATGACTCTAGTGGATCCATATGTGGTTTGTGGAAAGAACACCCATGCATTGACTCTAGTGGGTCCATATGTGGTTCATGATAGGAACACACATGCAATGACATTGGTTGATCCATATGTGGTTTGTGAAAAGAACACACATGCAATGCCATTGGTTAATCCATGTGTGGTTTGTGGAAAGAATACTAATGAAATGAACACTGGTGGATCCATATGTGATTTGTGAAAGAACACACATGCAATCCACACTGGTGAATCCATAAGTGATTTGTGGAAAGAACACACATGCAGTGAACACTGGTTGATTCATCTGTGATTTGTGGAAATAACACACATGCAATGACCACTAGTGGTTCCATATGTGGTTCATGACAGGAACACACATGCAATGACATTGCCCATATGTGGTTCGTGACAATAACACAGATGCAATGCCATTGGTTAATCCATGTGTGGTTTGTGAAAAGAACACACATGTAATGACTCTAGTGCTGGTTTTAGTATAAGAACACACATGCAATGATTCTAGTGGGTCCATATGTGGTTTGTGAAAAGAACACACGTGCAATGACTCTAGTGGATCCATATGTGGTTTGTGTAAAGAACACACATGCAATAACCACTGGTTGATCCATGTGTTGTTCATGACAGGGACACACATGCAATGAACACTGGTGGATCCATATGTGTTTCATGACAGGAACACACGTACAATGACATTGGTTGATCCATGTGTGGTTCAAGATAGGATCACACATGTAGTGACATTGGTTGATCTATATGTGGTTTGTGGAAAGAACACACATACAACGACACTGGTTGATCCATATGTGGTTTGTGGAAAGAACACACATGCAATGACTCTGGTGGATCCATGTGTGGTTTGTGGAAAGAACACACATGCAATTCCATTGGTTCATGCACATGTGGTTCATGACAGGAACACACATGCAATGACATTGGTTGATCCATATGTGGTTTGTGAAAAGAACACACATGCAACGACTCCAGTGGTTCCATCTGTGATTTGTGGAAAGAACACACATGCAATGAACACTGGTGGATCCATAAGTGGTTTGTGGAAAGAACACACATGTAGTGAACACTGGCTGATCCATATGTGATTTGTGAAAAGAACACACATGCAATGCCATTGGTTGATCCATGTGTGGTTTGTGGAAAGAAAACACATGCAATACCAGTGGTTGATCCATATGTGGTTTGTGGAAAGAACTCAAATGCAATGACACTGGTTGATCCATATGTGGTTTGTGGAAAGAACACACATGCAATGACTCTAGTGGATCCATGTGTGGTTTGTGAAAAAAAACACATGCAATGACTCTAGTGGGTCCAGATGTGGTTTGTGAAAAAAACACATGTAATGACTCTAATGGAGCCAAATGTGGTTTGTGGAAAGACCACATATGCAATGACCACTGGTTGATCCATATGTGGTTTGTGGAAAGAACTCACATGCAATGACTCTAGTGGATCCATATGTGGTTTGTGGAAAGAACACACATGCAATAACTACTGTTGATCCATATGTGGTTTGTGAAAAGAGCACACATGCAATGACCCTGGTGGATCCATATGTGGTTTGTGGAAAGAACTCACACCATATGTGTTTCATGATAGGAACACACATGGAATGACATTGGTTGATCCATATGTTGTTTTTGACAATAACACACATGCAATGCCATTGGTTAATCAATGTGTGGTTTATGGAAAGAACACTAATGCAATGAACACTGGTGGATCCATATGTGATTTGTGAAAAGAACGCACATGAAATGCACACTGGTGGATCCATAAGTGGTTTGTGGAAAAGAACACACATGCACTGAACATTGGTTGATCCATATGTGATTTGTGGAAAGAACACACATGCAATGACCACTAGTGGATCCATATGTGGTTCATGACAGGCACACACATGCAATGACATTGGTTGATCCATATGTGGTTCGTGACAATAACACACATACAATGCCATTGGTTGATCCATGTGTGGTTTGTGGAAAGAACACACATGCAATGCCATTGGTTGATGCATATGTGGTTCATGACAGGAACACACATGCAATGACATAGGTTGATCCATATGTGGTTTGTGAAAATAACACACATGCAATGACTCTCGTGGATCCATATGTTGTTTGTGGAAAGAACACACATGTAATGAACACTAGCGGATCCATAAGTGGTTTGTCGAAAGAACACACATGCAGTGAACACTGGTTGATCCATATGTGATTTGTGAAAAGAACACACATGCAACACCATTGGTTGATCCATGTGTAGTTTGTGGAAAGAACACACATGCCATGTCAGTGGTTAATCCATATGTGGTTGGAGGAAAGAACACACATGCAATGACACTGGTTAATCCATATGTGGTTTGTGGAAAGAACACACATGCAATGACTCTGGTGGATCCATGTGTAGTTCATGGAAAAGAACGCACATGCAGTGAACACTGGTTGATCCATATGTGATTTGTGAAAAGAACACACATGCAATGACATTGGTTCATCCATATGTGGTGTGTGGAAAGAACACACGTGCAATGACACCGGTAGATCCATATGTGGTTTGTGGAAAGAACACACATGCAATGACTCTAGTGGATCCATGTGTGGTTTGTGAAATGAACACATATGCAATTACTCTAGTGGGTCCATATGTGGTTTGCGAAAAGAACACATATGCAATGACTCTAGTGGGTCCATATGTGGTTTGTGGAAAGAACACACAT
>CAJUXJ010001767.1:0-25445 GCA_910589775.1 Avena eriantha
TAGCTCTCTCTTGTTTTGTGTTTTTTTAGGTCGTTTGATGATGTAAAACCATGTTGGTTCACAAGGTGCGGTAGTATCCTAGCCGGTTTCACCGGAACAGGGAGTTCCCCCTTATATAAGTCTAGAACCTTCCCTTTTAGGTTACAACAACTGCATGCAGAAAGTGGACACATCCACCCGGGGACTAGGTTTTTTGCATGTTTGAACACAACACCACACCTCCATGCTTGTCGTAGGGCCACATGCAAGTTCTTGAGGGTTTCCTACGCCCCGGAGCGCGGTTTGCCCCGAACCCTTGATCTGTGGGCCTCGGATCGTCTACCCCCCTAGACATTCCTCTAATAGGGGTAGCCTGGCATATCTATCTCTTGTTTTGTGTTTGTTTAGGTCATATTATGATGTAAAACTCATGTTGGTTCACACAGGTGCGGCAGTATCCTACCCGTTTTTCACCGGAACGGGGAGTTTCCCCCTTATATAAGTCGAGAACCTTCCCATTTAGGTTACACGCATGCATGCGAAGGGGGACACATCCACCCAGGGACTAGGTTTGCATGTTTCACACAACACAACACCACACCTCCATGCATGTGCTAGGGCCACATGCAAGTTCTTGAGAGTTTCCTATGCTCCGGAGCGCGGTTTGCCGCGGAACCCTGATCTGAGGCCCTCGGATCGTCTACCCCCCCTAGACGTTCCTCTAACATGGGTAGCCCGGCGTAGCTCTCTCTTGTTTTGTGTTTGTTTAGGTCATATGATGATATAAAACCATGTTGGTTCACAAGGTGCAGCAGTATCCTACCGGTTTCACCGGAACGGGGAGTTTCCCCCTTATATAAGTCGAGAACCTTCCCTTTTAGGTCATACATATGCATGCGAAGGGGACACATCCATGCAACATGGGGACTAGGTTTTGCATGTTTCAACACAACACCACAGCTCCATGCATGCTGAGGGCCACATGCAAGTTCTTAAGGGTTTCCTACGCCCAGAGCGCGGTTTGCCGCGGAACCCAATCTGTGGGCCTCGGATCGTCTAACCCCTAGACGTTCCTCTGACAGGGGTAGCCCGGCGTAGCTCTCTCTTGTTTTGTGTTTGTTTAGGTCATATATGATGTAAAACCATGTTGGTTCACAAGGTGTGGTATATCGTACCGGTTTCACCGGAACGGGGAGTTTTCCCCCTTTGATAAGTCCAGAACCTTCCCTTTTAGGTTACAGCGCATGCATGCGAAGGGGGACACATCCACCCGGGACTAGGTTTTGCATGTTTCAACACAAGACCACACCTCCATGCATGTGCTAGGGCCACATGCAAGTTCTTGAGGGTTTCCTACGCCCTGGAGCGCGGTTTGCCGCGGAACCCTGATCTGTGGGCCTCGGATCGTCTACCCCCCTAGACGTTCCTCTGACATGGGTAGCCCTGTAGCTCTCTCTTGTTTTATGTTTGTTAGGTCATATGATGATGTAAAACATGTTGGTTCACAAGGTGCGGCAGTATCCTACCCGGTTTCACCAGAACGGGGAGTTTCCCCCTTTATATAAGTCGAGAACCTTCCCTTTTAGGTTACAGCGCATGCATGCGAAGGGGGACACATCCACCCGGGACTAGGTTTTGCATGTTTCAAACACAACACCACACCTCCATGCATGTGCTAGGGCCACATGCAAGTTCTTGACGGTTTCCTACGCCCCTGGAGCGCGGTTTGCCGCGGAACCCTGATCTGTGGGCCTCGGATCGTCTACCCCCCTAGACGTTCCTATGACAGGGGTAGCCCGGCATAGCTCTCTCTTGTTTTGTGTTTGTTTAGGTCATATGATGATGTAAACCATGTTGTTCACCAAGGTGCGGCAGTATCCTACCCGGTTTCACCGGAACGGGGAGTTTTCCCCCTTATATAAGTTCAGAAGCTTCCCTTTTAGGTTACAGCACATGCATGCGAAGGGGGACACATCCACCCGAGACTAGGTTTTGCATGTTTCAACACAACAGCACAGCTCCATGCATGTGCTAGGGCCACATGCAAGTTCTTAAGGTTTTCCTACGCCCTAGAGCGCGGTTTGCCGCGGAACCCTGATCTGTGGGCCTCGGATCGTCTACCCCCCAGATGTTCCTCTGAGAGGGTAGCCCGGCGTAGCTCTCTCTTGTTTTGTGTTTGTTTAGCTCATATGATGATGTAAAACCATGTTTGTTCACAAGGTGCAGTCGTATCCTACCCGGTTTCACCGGAACGGGGAGTTTTCCCCTTTGATAACTCCAGAACCTTCCCTTTTAGGTTACAGCGCATGCATGCGAAGGGGGACACATCCACCCGGGGACTAGGTTTTGCATGTTTCAACACAAGACCACACCTCCATGCATGTGCTAGGGCCACATGCAAGTTCTTGAGGGTTCCTCCTAAGCCCTGGAGCGCGGTTTGCCGCGGAACCCTGATTTTGGGGCCTCGGATTGTCTACCTCCCTAGAGGTTCCTCTGAGAGGGGTAGCCCGGTGTAGCTCTCTTGTTTTGTGTTTGTTTAGGTCATATGATGATGTAAAACCATGTTGGTTCACAAGGTGCGGCAGTATCCTACCCGGTTTCACCAGAACGGGGAGTTTCCCCTTATATAAGTCGAGAACCTTCCCTATTAGGTTACAACGCATGCATGCGAAGGGGGACACATCCACCCGGGACTAGGTTTTGCATGTTTCAACACAAGACCAGACCTGCATGCATGTGCTAGGGCCACATGCAAGTTCTTGATGGTTTCCTACGCCCCGGAGCGTGGTTTGCCGCGAAACCCTGATCTGTGGGCCTCGGATCGTCTACCCCCCTAGACGCTCCGATGACAGGGGTAGCCCGGCGTAGCTCTCTCTTGTTTTGTGTTTGTTTAGGTCATATGATGATGTAAAACTATGTTGGTTCACAAGGTGCGGCAGTATCTGACCCGGTTTCACCGGAACGGGGAGTTTTCCCCCTTAGATAAGTCTAGAACCTTCCCTTTTAGGTTACAGCGCATGCATGCGAAGGAGGGACAACATCCACCCGGGGACTAGGTTTTGCATGTTTCAACACAACACCACACCTCCATGCATGTGCTAGGGGCCACATGCAAGTTCTTGAGGGTTCCTACGCCCTGGAGCGCGGTTTGCCGCGGAACCCTGATCTGTGGGCCTCGGATCGTCTACCCCCTAGACGTTCCTCTGACAGGGGTAGCCCGAGTAGCTCTCTCTTGTTTTATGTTTGTTTAGGTCATATGATGATGTAAAACCATGTTGGTTCACAAGGTGCGGCAGTATCCTACCCGTTTCACCGGAACGGGGAGTTTCCCCCCTTATATAAGTTCAGAACCTTCCCTTTTAGGTTACAGCGCATGCATGCGAAGGGGACACATCCACCCCGGGGACTAGGTTTGCAATGTTTCAACACACACCAACACCTCCATGCATGTGCTAGGGCCACATGCAAGTTCTTAAGGGTTTCCTACGCCCAGAAGCGCGGTTTGCCGCGGGAACCCTGATCTGTGGGCCTCCGAATCGTCTACCCCCTAGACGTTCCTCTGACAGGGGTAGCCCGGCATAGCTCTCTCTTGTTTTGGTGTTTGTTTAGGTCATATGATGATGTAAAACCATGTTGGTTCACAAGTGCGGCAGTATCCTACACGGTTTCACCGGAACGGGAGTTTCCCCCTTATATAAGTTCCAGAACCTTCCCTTTAGGTTTACAGCGCATGCATGCGAAGGGGGGACACATCCACCCGGGACTAGGTTTTGCATGTTTCAACACAACACCACACCTCCATGCATGTGCTAGGGCCACATGCAAGTTCTTGAATGGTTTCCTACGCCCTAGAGCGCGGTTTGCCGCGGAACCCTGATCTGTGGGCTCGGATCGTCTACCCCCCTAGACGCTCCTATGACAGGGGTAGCCCGGCGTTAGCTCTCTCTTGTTTTGTGTTTGTTTAGGGCATATGATGATGTAAAAGCATGTTGGTTCACAAGGTGCGTAGTATCCTACCCGGTTTCACCGGAACGGGAGTTTCCCCATTAGATAAGTCCAGAACCTTCCCTTTTAGGTTACAGCGCATGCATGCGAAGGGGGACACATCCACCGGGGACTAGGTTTTGCATGTTTCAACACAACACCACACCTCCATGCATGTGCTAGGGCCACATGCAAGTTCTTGAGGGTTTCCTACGCCCTGGAGCTGCGGTTTGCCGCGGAACCCTGATCGTGGGCCTGGATCGTCTACCCACCCTAGACGCTCCTATGACAGGGGCTAGCCCGGGCGTAGCTCTCTCTTGTTTTGTGTTTGTTTAGGTCATATGATGATGTAAACCATGTTGGTTCACAAGGTGCGGCAGTATCCTACTCCCAGGTTTCACCGGAACGGGGAGTTTCCCCTTATATAAGTCAGAACCTTCCCTTTTAGGTTACAGCGCATGCATGCGAAGGGGGACACATCCACCCGGGGACTAGGTTTTGCATGTTTCAACACAAGCACCACACCTCCATGCATGTGCTAGGGCCCACATGCAAGTTCTTGAGGGTTTCCTACGCCCTGGAGCGCGGTTTGCCGCGGAACCTGATCTGTGGGCCTCGGATCGTCTACCTCCCTAGACGTTCCTCTGACAGGGGTAGCCCGGTGTAGCTCTTCTTGTTTTGTGTTTGTTTAGGTCATATGATGATGAAAAACCATGTTGGTTTCACAAGGTGCGGCAGTATCCGTACCCGGTTTCACCGGAACAGGGAGTTTCCCTCCCTTATATAAGTCCTAGAACCTTCCCTTTTAGATTACAGCGCATGCATGCGAAGTTGGACACATCCACCCGGGAACTAGGTTTTTTTGGCATGTTTCAACACAACACCTACAACCCTCCATGCTTGTGGTAGGGCCACATGAAAGTTCTTGGGGGTTTCCTACGCCCCGGAGCGCGGTTTGCCGCGGAACCCTGATCTGTGGGCCTCGGATCGTCTACCCCCCTAGACGTTCCTCTAATAGGGGTAGCCCTGGCATATCTATCTCTGTTTTGTGTTTGTTTAGGTCATATGATGATGTAAAACCATGTTGGTTCACAAGGTGCGGCAGTATCCTACCTACCCGGTTTCACCGGAACAGGGAGTTTCCCCCTTATATAAGTCGAGAACCTTCCCATTTAGGTTACAACGCATGCATGCGAAGGGGGACACATCCACCCGGGGACTAGGTTTTGCATGTTTCAACACAACACCACACCTCCATGCATGTGCTAGGGGCCACATGCAAGTTCTTGAGAGTTTCCTATGCTCCGGAGCGCGGTTTTGCCGCGGAACCCTGATCTGAGGGCCTCGGATCGTCTACCCCCCCTAGACGTTCCTCTAACATGGGTAGCCCTGGCGTAGCTCTCTCTTGTTTTGTGTTTGTTTAGGTCATATGATGATGTAAAACCATGTTGGTTCACAAGGTGCAGCAGTATCCTACCCGGTTTCACCGGAACGGGGAGTTTCCCCCTTATATAAGTCGAGAACCTTCCTTTTAGGTTATAGCATATGCATGCGAAGGGGGACACATCCATGCAACATGGGGACTAGGTTTTGCATGTTTCAACACAACACCACAGCTCCATGCATGTGCTTAGGGACACATGCAAGTTCTTAAGGGTTTCCTACGCCCTAGAGCGCGGTTTGCCGCGGAACCCTAATCTGTGGGCCTCGGATCGTCTACCCCCCTAGACGTTCCTCTGACAGGGGTAGCCCGGCGTAGCTCTCTCTTTTTTGTGTTTTTTAGGTCATATGATGATATAAAACCATGTTGGTTCACAAGGTGCGGTAGTATCCTACCGGTTTCACCGAAACAGGGGAGTTTCCCCCTTAGATAAGTCCAGAACCTTCCCTTTAGGTTACAGCGCATGCATGCGAAGGGGGACACATCCACTCGGGGACTAGTTTTTCGCATGTTTCAACACAACACCACACCTCCATGCATGTGCTAGGGCCACATGCAGTTCTGAGGGTTTCCTATGCCCTGGAGCGCGGTTTGCCGCGGAACCCTGATTTTGCGGGCCTCGGATCGTCTACCTCTCTAGACGTTCCTCTGAGAGGGGTAGCCCGGTGTAGCTCTCTCTTGTTTTGTGTTTGTTTAGGTCATATGATGATGTAAAACCATGTTGGTTCACAAGGTGCGGCAGTATCCTACCTGGTTTCACCAGAACGGGGAGTTTCCCCTTATATAAGTCGAGAACCTTCCCTATTAGGTTACAGCGCATGCATGCGAACGGGGACACATCCACCCGGGGACTAGGTTTTGCATGTTTCAACACAGACCACACCTCCATGCATGTGCTAGGGCCACATGCAAGTTCTTGATGGTTTCCTACGCCCCGGAGCGCGGTTTGCCGCGGAACCCTGATCTGTGGGCCTCGGATCGTCTACCCCCCTAGACGCTCCGATGACAGGGGTAGCCCGGCGTAGCTCTCTCTTGTTTTGTGTTTGTTTAGGTCATATGATGATGTAAAACCATGTTGGTTCACAAGGTGCGGCAGTATCTGACCCGGTTTCACCGGAACGGGGAGTTTCCCCCTTAGATAAGTCCAGAACCTTCCCTTTTAGGTTACAGCGCATGCATGCGAAGGGGGACACATCCACCCGGGGACTAGGTTTTGCATGTTTCAACACAACACCACACCTCCATGCATGTGCTAGGGCCACATGCAAGTTCTTGAGGGTTTCCTACGCCCTGGAGCGCGGTTTGCCGCGGAACCCTGATCTGTGGGCCTCGGATCGTCTACCCCCCTAGACGTTCCTCTGACAGGGGTAGCCCGGTGTAGCTCTCTTGTTTGTGTTTGTTTAGGTCATATGATGATGTAAAACCATGTTGGTTCACAAGGTGCGGCAGTATCCTACCCGGTTTCACCGGAACGGGGAGTTTCCCCCTTATATAAGTCGAGAACCTTCCCTTTTAGGTTACAGCGCATGCATGCGAAGGGGGACACATCCACCCGGGGACTAGGTTTTGCATGTTTCAACACAACACCACACCTCCATGCATGTGCTAGGGCCACATGCAAGTTCTTGAGGGTTTCCTACGCCCTGGAGCGCGGTTTGCCGCGGAACCCTGATCTGTGGGCCTCGGATCGTCTACCCCCCTAGACGTTCCTATGACAGGGGTAGCCCGGCGTAGCTCTCTCTTGTTTTGTGTTTGTTTAGGTCATATGATGATGTAAAACCATGTTGGTTCACAAGGTGCGGCAGTATCCTACCCGGTTTCACCGGAACGGGGAGTTTCCCCCTTATATAAGTCAGAACCTTCCCTTTAGGTTACAGCGCATGCATGCGAAGGGGGACACATCCACCCGGGGACTAGGTTTTGCATGTTTCAACACAACACCACACCTCCATGCATGTGCTAGGGCCACATGCAAGTTCTTGAGGGTTTCCTACGCCCGGAGCGCGGTTTGCCGCGGAACCCTGATCTGTGGGCCTCGGATCGTCTACCCCCTAGACGTTCCTCTGACAGGGGTAGCCCGGTGTAGCTCTCTCTTGTTTTGTGTTTGTTTAGGTCATATGATGATGTAAAACCATGTTGGTTCACAAGGTGCGGCAGTATCCTACCCGGTTTCACCGGAACGGGGAGTTTCCCCCTTATATAAGTCAGAACCTTCCCTTTTAGGTTACAGCGCATGCATGCGAAGGGGGACACATCCACCCGGGGACTAGGTTTTGCATGTTTCAACACAACACCACACCTCCATGCATGTGCTAGGGCCACATGCAAGTTCTTGAGGGTTTCCTACGCCCGGAGCGCGGTTTGCCGCGGAACCCTGATCTGTGGGCCTCGGATCGTCTACCCCCCTAGACGTTCCTCTGACAGGGGTAGCCCGGCGTAGCTCTCTCTTGTTTTGTGTTTGTTTAGGTCATATGATGATGTAAAACCATGTTGGTTCACAAGGTGCGGTAGTATCCTACCCGGTTTCACCGGAACGGGGAGTTTCCCCCTTAGATAAGTCCAGAACCTTCCCTTTTAGGTTACAGCGCATGCATGCGAAGGGGGACACATCCACCCGGGGACTAGGTTTTGCATGTTTCAACACAACACCACACCTCCATGCATGTGCTAGGGCCACATGCAAGTTCTTGAGGGTTTCCTACGCCCTGGAGCGCGGTTTGCCGCGGAACCCTGATCTGTGGGCCTCGGATCGTCTACCCCCCTAGACGTTCCTCTGACAGGGGTAGCCCGGCTAGCTCTCTCTTGTTTTGTGTTTGTTTAGGTCATATGATGATGTAAAACCATGTTGGTTCACAAGGTGCGGCAGTATCCTACCCAGTTTCACCGGAACAGGGAGTTTCCCCCTTATATAAGTCAAGAACCTTCCCTTTTAGGTTACAGCGCATGCATGCGAAGGGGGACACATCCACCCGGGGACTAGGTTTTGCATGTTTCAACACAACACCACACCTCCATGCATGTGCTAGGGCCACATGCAAGTTCTTGAGGGTTTCCTACGCCCCTGGAGCGCGGTTTGCCGCGGAACCCTGATCTGTGGGCCTCGGATCGTCTACCTCCCTAGACGTTCCTCTGACAGGGGTAGCCCGGACGTAGCTCTCTCTTGTTTTGTGTTTATTAGGTCATATGATGATGTACACATGTTGGGTCACAAGGTGCGGCAGTATCCAGCCCGTTTCACCGGAACAGGGAGTTTTCCCCCTTATATAAGTCCAGAACCTTCCCTTTTAGGTTACAAGCGCATGCATGCGACGGGGACACATCCACCCGGTGACTAGGTTTTTGCATGTTTCAACACAACACCACACCTCCATGCATGTGGCTAGGGCCACATGCAAGTTCTTGAGGGTTTCCTTACGCCCCGGAGCGCGGTTTGCCGCGGAACCCTGATCTGTGGCCTCGGATCGTCTACCCCCCTAGACGTTCCTCTGAATAGGGGTAGCCTGGCATATCTATCTCTTGTTTTGGTGTTGTTTAGGTCATATGATGATGTAAAACCATGTTGGTTCACAAGGCTGCGGCAGTATCCTACCCGGTTTCACCGGAACAGGGGAGTTTCCCCTTATATAAGTCCAGAACCTTTCCATTTAGGTTACAACGCATGCATGCGAAGGGGGACACATCCACCCAGGGACTAGGTTTTGCATGTTTCAACACAACACCACACCTCCATGCATGTGCTAGGGCCACATGCAAGTTCTTGAGAGTTTCCTATGCTCCGGAGCGCGGTTTGCCGCGGAACCCTGATCTGAGGGCCTCGGATCGTCTACCCCCCTAGACGTTCCTCTAACATGGGTAGCCTGGCGTAGCTCTCTCTTGTTTTGTGTTTGTTTAGGTCATATGATGATGTAAAACCATGTTCGTTCACAAGGTGCAGCAGTATCCTACCCGGTTTCACCGGAACGGGGAGTTTCCCCCTTATATAAGTCGAGAACCTTCCCTTTTAGGTTATAGCATATGCATGCGAAGGGGGACACATCCATGCAACATGGGGACTAGGTTTTGCATGTTTAAACACAACACCACAGCTCCATGCATGTGCTAGGGCCACATGCAAGTTCTTAAGGGTTTCCTACGCCCTAGAGCGCGGTTTGCCGCGGAACCCTAATCTGTGGGCCTCGGATCGTCTACCCCCAAGACGTTCCTCTGACAGGGGTAGCCCGGCGTAGCTCTCTCTTGTTTTGTGTTTGTTTAGGTCATATGATGATGTAAAACTATGTTGGCTCACAAGGTGCGGTAGTATCGTACCCGGTTTCGCCGTAACGGGGAGTTTCCCACCTTTGATAACTCCAGAACCTTCCCTTTTAGGTTACAGCGCATGCATGCGAAGGGGGACACATCCACCCGGGGACTAGGTTTTGCATGTTTCAACACAAGACCACACCTCCATGCATGTGCTAGGGCCACATGCAAGTTCTTGAGGGTTTCCTACGCCCTAGAGCGCGGTTTGCCGCGGAACCCTGATCTGTGGGCCTCGGATCGTCTACCCCCCTAGACGTTCCTCTGACAGGGGTAGCCCTACGTAGCTCTCTCTTGTTTTATGTTTGTTTAGGTCATATGATGACGTAAAACCATGTTGGTTCACAAGGTGCGGCAGTATCCTACCCGGTTTCACCAGAACGGGGAGTTTCCCCCTTATATAAGTCGACAACCTTCCCTTTTAGGTTACAGCGCATGCATGCGAAGGAGGACACATCCACCCGGGGACTAGGTTTTGCATGTTTCAACACAACACCACACCTCCATGCATGTGCTAGGGCCACATGCAAGTTCTTGACGGTTTCCTACGCCCTGGAGCGCGGTTTGCCGCGGAACCCTGATCTGTGGGCCTCGGATCGTCTACCCCCTAGACGTTCCTATGACAGGGGTAGCCCGGCATAGCTCTCTCTTGTTTTGTGTTTTTTAGGTCATATGATGATGTAAAACCATGTTGGTTCACAAGGTGCGGCAGTATCCTACCCGGTTTCACCGGAACGGGGAGTTTCCCCCTTATATAAGTTCAGAAGCTTCCCTTTAAGTTGCAGCACATGCATGCGAAGGGGGACACATCCACCCGAGGACTAGGTTTTGCATGTTTCAACACAACACCACACCTCCATGCATGTGCTAGGGCCACATGCAAGTTCTTGAGGGTTTCCTACGCCCTCGAGCGCGGTTTGCCGCGGAACCCTGATCTGTGGGCCTCGGATCGTCTACCCCCCTAGACGTTCCTCTGACAGGGGTAGCCCGGCGTAGCTCTCTCTTGTTTTGTGTTTGTTTAGGTCATATGATGATGTAAAACCATGTTGGTTCACAAGGTGCGGCAGTATCCTACCCGGTTCACCGGAACGGGGAGTTTCCCCCTTTATATAAGTCGAGAACCTTCCCTTTTAGGTTACAGCGCATGCATGCGAAGGGGGACACATCCACCCGGGACTAGGTTTTGCATGTTTCAACACAACACCCACACCTCCATGCATGTGCTAGGGCCACATTGCAAGTTCTTGAGGGTTTCCTACGCCCCTGGAGCGCGGTTTGCCGCGGAACCCTGATCTGGGGCCTCGGATCGTCTACCCCCCTAGACGTTCCTCTGACAGGGGTAGCCCGGTGTAGCTCTCTCTTGTTTTGTGTTTGTTTAGGTCATATGATGATGTAAACCATGTTGGTTCACAAGGTGCGGCAGTATCCTACCCGGTTTCACCAGAACGGGGAGTTTCCCCCTTATATAAGTCGAGAACCTTCCCTATTAGGTTACAGCGCATGCATGCGAAGGGGGACACATCCACCCGGGGACTAGGTTTTGCATGTTTCAACACAACACCACACCTCCATGCATGTGCTAGGGCCACATGCAAGTTCTTGAGGGTTTCCTACGCCCCGGAGCGCGGTTTGCCGCGGAACCCTGATCTGTGGGCCTCGGATCGTCTACCCCCCTAGACGTTCCTCTGACAGGGGTAGCCCGGCGTAGCTCTCTCTTGTTTTGTGTTTGTTTAGGTCATATGATGATGTAAAACCATGTTGGTTCACAAGGTGCGGCAGTATCCTACCCGGTTTCACCGGAACGGGGAGTTTCCCCCTTATATAAGTCGAGAACCTTCCCTTTTAGGTTACACGCATGCATGCGAAGGGGGACACATCCACCCGGGGACTAGGTTTTGCATGTTTCAACACAACACCACACCTCCATGCATGTGCTAGGGCCACATGCAAGTTCTTGAGGGTTTCCTACGCCCGGAGCGCGGTTTGCCGCGGAACCCTGATCTGTGGGCCTCGGATCGTCTACCCCCCTAGACGTTCCTCTGACAGGGGTAGCCCGGCGTAGCTCTCTCTTGTTTTGTGTTTGTTTAGGTCATATGATGATGTAAAACCATGTTGGTTCACAAGGTGCAGCAGTATCCTACCCGGTTTCACCGGAACGGGGAGTTTCCCCCTTATATAAGTCGAGAACCTTCCCTTTTAGGTTACAGCGCATGCATGCGAAGGGGGACACATCCACCCGGGGACTAGGTTTTGCATGTTTCAACACAACACCACACCTCCATGCATGTGCTAGGGCCACATGCAAGTTCTTAAGGGTTTCCTACGCCCTAGAGCGCGGTTTGCCGCGGAACCCTAATCTGTGGGCCTCGGATCGTCTACCCCCTAGACGTTCCTATGACAGGGGTAGCCCGGCATAGCTCTCTCTTGTTTTGTGTTTGTTTAGGTCATATGATGATGTAAAACCATGTTGGTTCACAAGGTGCGGCAGTATCCTACCCGGTTTCACCGGAACGGGGAGTTTCCCCCTTATATAAGTCAGAACCTTCCCTTTTAGGTTACAGCGCATGCATGCGAAGGGGGACACATCCACCCGGGACTAGGTTTTGCATGTTTCAACACAACACCACACCTCCATGCATGTGCTAGGGCCACATGCAAGTTCTTGAGGTTTCCTACGCCCTAGAGCGCGGTTTGCCGCGGAACCCTGATCTGTGGGCCTCGGATCGTCTACCCCCCTAGACGTTCCTCTGACAGGGGTAGCCCGGTAGTAGCTCTCTCTTGTTTTGTGTTTGTTTAGGTCATATGATGATGTAAAACCATGTTGGTTCACAAGGTGCGGTAGTATCCTACCCGGTTTCACCAGGAACGGGGAGTTTCCCCCTTATATAAGTCAGAACCTTCCCTTTTAGGTTACAGCGCATGCATGCGAAGGGGGACACATCCACCCGGGGACTAGGTTTTGCATGTTTCAACACAACACCACACCTCCATGCATGTGCTAGGGCCACATGCAAGTTCTTGAAGGGTTTCCTACGCCCCTGGAGCGCGGTTTGCCGCGGAACCCTGATCTGTGGGCCTCGGATCGTCTACCCCCCTAGACGTTCCTCTGACAGGGGTTAGCCCGGCGTAGCTCTCTCTTGTTTTGTGTTTGTTTAGGTCATATGATGATGTAAAACCATGTTGGTTCACAAGGTGCGGCAGTATCCTACCCGGTTTCACCGGAACGGGGAGTTTCCCCCTTATATAAGTCCAGAACCTTCCCTTTTAGGTTACAGCGCATGCATGCGAAGGGGGACACATCCACCCGGGGACTAGGTTTTGCATGTTTCAACACAACACCACACCTCCATGCATGTGCTAGGGCCACATGCAAGTTCTTGAGGGTTTCCTACGCCCTGGAGCGCGGTTTGCCGCGGAACCCTGATCTGTGGGCCTCGGATCGTCTACCTCCCTAGACGTTCCTCTGACAGGGGTAGCCCGGTGTAGCTCTTCTTGTTTTGTGTTTGTTTAGGTCATATGATGATGTAAAACCATGTTGGTTCACAAGGTGCGGCAGTATCCTACCCGGTTTCACCGGAACAGGGGAGTTTCCCCCTTATATAAGTCTAGAACCTTCCCTTTTAGGTTACAGCGCATGCATGCGAAGTGGGACACATCCACCCGGGACTAGGTTTTTGCATGTTTCAACACAACACCACACCTCCATGCATGTGCTAGGGCCACATGCAAGTTCTTGAGGGTTTCCTACGCCCCGGAGCGCGGTTTGCCGCGGAACCCTGATCTGTGGGCCTCGGATCGTCTACCCCCCTAGACGTTCCTCTAATAGGGGTAGCCTGGCATATCTATCTCTTGTTTTGTGTTTGTTTAGGTCATATGATGATGTAAAACCATGTTGGTTCACAAGGTGCGGCAGTATCCTACCCGGTTTCACCGGAACGGGGAGTTTCCCCCTTATATAAGTCGAGAACCTTCCCATTTAGGTTACAACGCATGCATGCGAAGGGGGACACATCCACCCGGGGACTAGGTTTTGCATGTTTCAACACAACACCACACCTCCATGCATGTGCTAGGGCCACATGCAAGTTCTTGAGAGTTTCCTATGCTCCGGAGCGCGGTTTGCCGCGGAACCCTGATCTGAGGGCCTCGGATCGTCTACCCCCCTAGACGTTCCTCTAACAGGGGTAGCCCGGCGTAGCTCTCTCTTGTTTTGTGTTTGTTTAGGTCATATGATGATGTAAAACCATGTTGGTTCACAAGGTGCAGGCAGTATCCTACCCGGTTTCACCGGAACGGGGAGTTTCCCCCTTATATAAGTCGAGAACCTTCCCTTTAGGTTATAGCATATGCATGCGAAGGGGGACACATCCATGCACCTGGGGACTAGGTTTTGCATGTTTCAACACAACACCACAGCTCCATGCATGTGCTAGGGCCACATGCAAGTTCTTAAGGTTTCCTACGCCCTAGAGCGCGGTTTGCCGCGGAACCCTAATCTGTGGGCCTCGGATCGTCTACCCCCTAGACGTTCCTCTGACAGGGGTAGCCCGGCGTAGCTCTCTCTTGTTTTGTGTTTTTTAGGTCATATGATGATGTAAAACCATGTTGGTTCACAAGGTGCGGTAGTATCCTACCCGGTTTCATCCGGAACGGGGAGTTTCCCCCTTATATAAGTCAGAAGCCTTCCCTTTAGGTTACAGCGCATGCATGCGAAGGGGGACACATCCACCGGGGACTAGGTTTTGCATGTTTCAACACAACACCACAGCCTCCATGCATGTGCTAGGGCCACATGCAAGTTCTTGAGGGTTTCCTACGCCCTAGAGCGCGGTTTGCCGCGGAACCCTGATCTGTGGGCCTCGGATCGTCTACCTCCCTAGACGTTCCTCTGACAGGGGTAGCCCGGTGTAGCTCTCTCTTGTTTGTGTTTGTTTAGGTCATATGATGATGTAAAACCATGTTGGTTCACAAGGTGCGGCAGTATCCTACCCTGTTTTCACCAGAACGGGGAGTTTCCCCCTTATATAAGTCGAGAACCTTCCCTTTAGGTTACAGCGCATGCATGCGAAGGGGACACATCCACCCGGGACTAGGTTTTGCATGTTTCAACACACACCACACCTCCATGCATGTGCTAGGGCCACATGCAAGTTCTTGAGGGTTTCCTACGCCCTGAGAGCGCGGTTTGCCGCGGAACCCTGATCTGTGGGCCTCGGATCGTCTACCCCCTAGACGTTCCTATGACAGGGGTAGCCCGCGTAGCTCTCTCTTGTTTTGTGTTTGTTTAGGTCATATGATGATGTAAACCCATGTTGGTTCACAAGGTGCGGCAGTATCCTACCCGGTTTCACCAGAACGGGAGTTTCCCCCTTATATAAGTCGAGAACCTTCCCTTTTAGGTTACAGCGCATGCATGCGAAGGGGGACACATCCACCCGGGGACTAGGTTTTGCATGTTTCAACACAACACCACACCTCCATGCATGTGCTAGGGCCACATGCAAGTTCTTGAGGGTTTCCTACGCCCTGGAGCGCGGTTTGCCGCGGAACCCTGATCTGTGGGCCTCGGATCGTCTACCCCCTAGACGTTCCTCTGACAGGGGTAGCCCGGCGTAGCTCTCTCTTGTTTTGTGTTTGTTTAGGTCATATGATGATGTAAAACCATGTTGGTTCACAAGGTGCGGCAGTATCCTACCCGGTTTCACCGGAACGGGGAGTTTCCCCCTTATATAAGTCCAGAACCTTCCCTTTTAGGTTACAGCGCATGCATGCGAAGGGGGACACATCCACCCGGGGACTAGGTTTTGCATGTTTCAACACAACACCACACCTCCATGCATGTGCTAGGGCCACATGCAAGTTCTTGAGGGTTTCCTACGCCCTGGAGCGCGGTTTGCCGCGGAACCCTGATCTGTGGGCCTCGGATCGTCTACCTCCCTAGACGTTCCTCTGACAGGGGTAGCCGGCGTAGCTCTCTCTTGTTTTGTGTTTGTTTAGGTCATATGATGATGTAAAACCATGTTGGTTCACAAGGTGCGGCAGTATCCTACCCGGTTTCACCAGAACGGGAGTTTCCCCCTTATATAAGTCTAGAACCTTCCCTTTTAGGTTACAGCGCATGCATGCGAAGGGGGACACATCCCACCGGGGAACTAGGTTTTGCATGTTCAACACAACACCACACCTCCATGCATGTGCTAGGGCCACATGCAAGTTCTTGAGGGTTTCCTACGCCCCGGAGCGCGGTTTGCCGCGGAACCCTGATCTGTGGGCCTCGGATCGTCTACCCCCTAGACGTTCCTCTGACAGGGGTAGCCCGGCGTAGCTCTCTCTTGTTTTGTGTTTGTTTAGGTCATATGATGATGTAAAACCATGTTGGTTCACAAGGTGCGGCAGTATCCTACCCGGTTTCACCAGGAACGGGGAGTTTCCCCCTTATATAAGTCGAGAACCTTCCCTTTTAGGTTACAGCGCATGCATGCGAAGGGGGACACATCCACCCGGGGACTAGGTTTTGCATGTTTCAACACAACACCACACCTCCATGCATGTGCTAGGGCCACATGCAAGTTCTTGAAGGGTTTCCTACGCCCCGGAGCGCGGTTTGCCGCGGAACCCTGATCTGTGGGCCTCGGATCGTCTACCCCCCTAGACGTTCCTATGACAGGGGTAGCCCGGACGTAGCTCTCTCTTGTTTTGTGTTTGTTTAGGTCATATGATGATGTAAAACCATGTTGGTTCACAAGGTGCGGCTAGTATCCTACCCGGTTTCACCGGAACGGGGAGTTTCCCCCTTAGATAAGTCCAGAACCTTCCCTTTTAGGTTACAGCGCATGCATGCGAAGGGGGACACATCCACCCGGGGACTAGGTTTTGCATGTTTCAACACAACACCACAGCTCCATGCATGTGCTAGGGCCACATGCAAGTTCTTAAGGGTTTCCTACGCCCTAGAGCGCGGTTTGCCGCGGAACCCTAATCTGTGGGCCTCGGATCGTCTACCCCCCTAGACGTTCCTCTGACAGGGGTTAGCCCGGCTGTAGCTCTCTCTTGTTTTGTGTTTGTTTAGGTCATATGATGATGTAAAACCATGTTGGTTCACAAGGTGCGGTAGTATCCTACCCGGTTTCACCGGAACGGGGAGTTTCCCCCTTATATAAGTCCAGAACCTTCCCTTTTAGGTTACAGCGCATGCATGCGAAGGGGGACACATCCACCCGGGGACTAGGTTTTGCATGTTTCAACACAACACCACACCTCCATGCATGTGCTAGGGCCACATGCAAGTTCTTGAGGGTTTCCTACGCCCTGGAGCGCGGTTTGCCGCGGAACCCTGATCTGTGGGCCTCGGATCGTCTACCCCCTAGACGTTCCTCTGACAGGGGTAGCCTGGCTGTAGCTATCTCTTGTTTGTGTTTGTTTAGGTCATATGATGATGTAAAACCATGTTGGTTCACAAGGTGCGGCAGTATCCTACCCGGTTTCACCAGAACGGGGAGTTTCCCCCTTATATAAGTCGAGAACCTTCCATTTAGGTTACAGCGCATGCATGCGAAGGGGGACACATCCACCCGGGGACTAGGTTTTGCATGTTTCAACACAACACCACACCTCCATGCATGTGCTAGGGCCACATGCAAGTTCTTGAGGTTTCCTACGCCCCGGAGCGCGGTTTGCCGCGGAACCCTGATCTGATGGGCCTCGGATCGTCTACCCCCCTAGACGTCCTCTAGACAGGGTAGCCCGGCGTAGCTCTCTCTTGTTTTGTGTTTGTTTAGGTCATATGATGATGTAAAACCATGTTGGTTCACAAGGTGCGGCAGTATCCTACCCGGTTTCACCGGAACAGGGAGTTTCCCCCTTATATAAGTCGAGAACCTTCCCTTTTAGGTTACAGCGCATGCATGCGAAGGGGGACACATCCACCCGGGGACTAGGTTTTGCATGTTTCAACACAACACCACAGCCTCCATGCATGTGCTAGGGCCACATGCAAGTTCTTAAGGGTTTCCTACGCCCTAGAGCGCGGTTTGCCGCGGAACCCTATCTGTGGGCCTCGGATCGTCTACCCCCCTAGACGTTCCTCTGACAGGGGTTAGCCCGGCGTAGCTCTCTCTTGTTTTGTGTTTTTTTAGGTCATATGATGATAGTAAACCATGTTGGTTCACAAGGTGCGGTAGTATCCTACCCGGTTTCACCGAAACGGGGAGTTTCCCCCTTAGATAAGTCCAGAACCTTCCCTTTTAGGTTACAAGCGCATGCATGCGAAGGGGACACATCCACCCGGGACTAGGTTTTGCATGTTTCAACACAACACCACACCTCCATGCATGTGCTAGGGCCACATGCAAGTTCTTGAGGGTTTCCTACGCCCTGGAGCGCGGTTTGCCGCGGAACCCTGATCTGTGGGCCTCGGATCGTCTACCTCCCTAGACGTTCCTCTGACAGGGGTAGCCCGGTGTAGCTCTCTTGTTTTGTGTTTGTTTAGGTCATATGATGATGTAAAACCATGTTGGTTCACAAGGTGCGGCAGTATCCTACCCGGTTTCACCAGAACGGGGAGTTTCCCCCTTATATAAGTCGAGAACCTTCCCTTTTAGGTTACAGCGCATGCATGCGAAGGGGGACACATCCACCCGGGGACTAGGTTTTGCATGTTTCAACACAACACCACACCTCCATGCATGTGCTAGGGCCACATGCAAGTTCTTGAGGGTTCCTACGCCCCGGAGCGCGGTTTGCCGCGGAACCCTGATCTGTGGGCCTCGGATCGTCTACCCCCCTAGACGCTCCTATGACAAGGGTAGCCCGGCGTAGCTCTCTCTTGTTTTGTGTTTGTTTAGGTCATATGATGATGTAAAACCATGTTGGTTCACAAGGTGCGGTAGTATCCTACCCGGTTTCACCGGAACGGGGAGTTTCCCCCTTATATAGTCGAGAACCTTCCCTTTTAGGTTACAGCGCATGCATGCGAAGGGGGACACATCCACCCGGGGACTAGGTTTTGCATGTTTCAACACAACACCACACCTCCATGCATGTGCTAGGGCCACATGCAAGTTCTTGACGGTTTCCTACGCCCTGGAGCGCGGTTTGCCGCGGAACCCTGATCTGTGGGCCTCGGATCGTCTACCCCCCTAGACGCTCCTATGACAGGGGTAGCCCGTACGTAGCTCTCTCTTTTTTTGTGTTTGTTTAGGTCATATGATGATGTAAAACCATGTTGGTTCACAAGGTGCGGCAGTATCCTACCCGGTTTCACCGGAACAGGGAGTTTCCCCCTTATATAAGTCGAGAACCTTCCCTTTTAGGTTACAGCGCATGCATGCGAAGGGGGACACATCCACCCGGGGACTAGGTTTTGCATGTTTCAACACAACACCACACCTCCATGCCTGTGCTAGGGCCACATGCAAGTTCTTGAGGGTTTCTACGCCCTAGAGCGCGGTTTGCCGCGGAACCCTGATCTGTGGGCCTCGGATCGTCTACCCCCCTAGACGTTCCTCTGACAGGGGTAGCCGGGCGTAGCTCTCTCTTGTTTTGTGTTTGTTTAGGTCATATGATGATGTAAAACCATGTTGGTTCACAAGGTGCGGCAGTATCCTACCCGGTTTCACCAGGAACGGGGAGTTTCCCCCTTATATAAGTCGAGAACCTTCCCTTTTAGGTTACAACGCATGCATGCGAAGGGGGACACATCCATCACCGGGGACTAGGTTTTGCATGTTTCAACAAAACACCACACCCTCCATGCATGTGCTAGGGCCACATGCAAGTTCTTGAGGGTTTCCTATGCCCTAGAGCGCGGTTTGCCGCGGAAACCCTGATCTGTGGGCCTCGGATCAGTCTACCTCCCCTAGACGTTCCTCTGATAGGGGTAGCCCGGTGTAGCTCTCTCTGTTTTGTGTTTTGTTTAGGTCATATGATGATGTAAAACCATGTTGGTTCACAAGGTGCGGTAGTATCCTACCCGGTTTCACAGAACAGGGGAGTTCCCCCTTATATAAGTCAGAACCTTCCCTTTTAGGTTACAGCGCATGCATGCGAAGGGGGACACATCCACCCGGGGACTAGGTTTTGCATGTTTCAACACAACACCACACCTCCATGCATGTGCTAGGGCACATGCAAGTTCTTGAGGTTTCCTACGCCCTGGAGCGCGGTTTGCCGCGGAACCCTGATCTGTGGGCCTCGGATCGTCTACCCCCCTAGACGTTCCTATGACAGGGGTAGCCCGGCTGTAGCTCTCTCTTGTTTTGTGTTTGTTTAGGTCATATGATGATGTAAAACCATGTTGGTTCACAAGGTGCGGCAGTATCCTACCGGTTTCACCAGGAACTGGGAGTTTCCCCCTTATATAAGTCGAGAACCTTCCCTTTTAGGTTACAGCGCATGCATGCGAAGGGGGACACATCCACCGGGGACTATGTTTTGCATGTTTCAACACAACACCACACCTCCATGCATGTGCTAGGGCCACATGCAAGTTCTTGAGGGTTTCCTACGCCCTGGAGCGCGGTTTGCCGCGGAACCCTGATCTGTGGGCCTCGGATCGTCTACCCCCTAGACGCTCCTATGACAGGGGTAGCCCGGCGTAGCTCTCTCTTGTTTTGTGTTGTTAGGTCATATGATGATGTAAAGCCATGTTGGTTCACAAGGTGCTGGCTAGTATCCTACCCGGTTTCACCTGAACGGGGAGTTTCCCCTTAGATAAGTCCAGAACCTTCCCTTTTAGGTTACAGCGCATGCATGCGAAGGGGGACACATCCACCCGGGGACTAGGTTTTGCATGTTTCAACACAACACCACACCTCCATGCATGTGCTAGGGCCACATGCAAGTTCTTGAGGGTTTCCTACGCCCCTGGAGCGCGGTTTGCCGCGGACCCTGATCTGTGGGCCTCGGATCATCTACCTCCCTAGACGTTCTCTGACAGGGGTAGCCCGGTGTAGCTCTCTTGTTTTGTGTTTGTTAGGTCATATGATGATGTAAAACCATGTTGGTTCACAAGGTGCGGCAGTATCCTACCTGGTTTCACCAGAACGGGAGTTTCCCCCTTATATTAAGTCGAGAACCTTCCCTTTTAGGTTACAGCGCATGCATGCGAAGGGGGACAGATCCATGCAACCCGGGGACTAGGTTTTGCATGTTTCAACACAAAACCACACCTCCATGCATGTGCTAGGGCCACATGTCAAGTTCTTAAGGTTCCTACGCCCCAGGAGCGCTGTTTGCCGCGGAACCCTGATCTGTGGGCCTCGGATCGTCTAACCCCCTAGACGTTCCTCTGACAAGGGTTAGCCCGGCGTAGCTCTCTCTGTTTTGTGTTTTTTAGGTCATATGATGATGTAAACCATGTTGGTTCACAAGGTACGGTAGTATCCTACCCGGTTTCACCGGAACGGGGAGTTTCCCCCTTATATTAAGTCGAGAACCTTCCCATTTAGGTTACAAAGCATGCATGCGAAGGGGGACACATCCAGCCAGGGACTAGGTTTTGCATGTTTCAACACAACACCACACCTCCATGCATGTGCTAGGGCCACATGCAAGTTCTTGACGGGTTTCCTACGCCCTGGAGCGCGGTTTGCCGCGGAACCCTAATCTGTGGGCCTCGGATCGTCTACCCCCAAGACGTTCCCTCTGACAGGGGTTAGCCCGGCGTAGCTCTCTCTTTTTTTGTGTTTGTTTAGGTCATATGATGATGTAAAACCATGTTGGTTCACAAGGTGCGGTAGTATCCTACCCGGTTTCACCGGAACGGGGAGTTTCCCCCTTATATAAGTCCAGAACCTTCCCTTTTAGGTTACAGCGCAAGCATACGAAGGGGGACACATCCCACCCTGGGGACTAGGTTTGCATGTTTCAACACAACACCACATCCTCCATGCATGTGCTAGGCCACATGCAAGTTCTTGAGGGTTTCCTACGCCCTGGAGCGCGGTTTGCCGCGGAACCCTGATCTTTGGGGCCTCGGATCGTCTACCTCCCTAGACGTCCTCTGACAGGGGTAGCCCGGCGTTAGATTCTCTTGCTTTGTGTTTGTTTAGGTCATATGATGATGTAAAACCATGTTGGTTCACAAGGTGCGGCAGTATCCTACCCGGTTTCACCGAGAACGGGGAGTTTCCCCTTATATAAGTCGAGAACCTTCCCTCTTAGGTTACAGCGCATGCATGCGAAGGGGGGACACATCCCACCCGGGGACTAGGTTTTGCATGTTTTCAACACAACACACACACCTCATGCATGTGCTAGGGCCACATGCAAGTTCTTGAGGGTTTCCTACGCCCCTGGAGCGCGGTTTGCCGCGGAACCCTGATCTGTGGGCCTCGGATCGTCTACCCCCCTAGACGTTCCTCTGACAGGGGTAGCCCGGCGTAGCTCTCTCTTGTTTTGTGTTTGTTTAGGTCATATGATAATGTAAAACCATGTTGGTTCACAAGGTGCGGCAGTATCCTACCCTGGTTTCACCAGGAAACTGGGAGTTTCCCCCTTATATAAGTCGAGAACCTTCCCTTTTAGGTTACAGCGCATGCATGCGAAGGGGGACACATCCACCCGGGGACTAGGTTTGCATGTTTCAACACAACACCACACCTCCATGCATGTGCTAGGGCCACATGCAAGTTCTTGACGGTTTCCTACGCCCGGAGCGCGGTTTGCCGCGGAACCCTGATCTGTGGGCCTCGGATCGTCTACCCCCTAGACGCTTCCTATGACAGGGTAGCCCGGAGTAGCTCTCTCTTGTTTTGTGTTGTTTAGGTCATATGATGATGTAAAACCATGTTGGTTCACAAGGTGCGGCAGTATCCTACCCGGTTTCACCGGAACGGGGAGTTTCCCCCTTATATAAGTCGAGAACCTTCCCTTTTAGGTTACAGCGCATGCATGCGAAGGGGGACACATCCACCTAGGGACTAGGTTTTGCATGTTTCAACACAACACCACACCTCCATGCATGTGCTAGGGCCACATGCAAGTTCTTGAGGGTTTCCTACGCTCCTGGAGCGCGGTTTGCCGCGGAACCCTGATCTGTGGGCCTCGGATCAGTCTACCCCCTAGACGTTCCTCTAACATGGGTTAGCCGGCGTAGCTCTCTCTTGTTTGTGTTTGTTTAGGTCATATGATGATGTAAAACCATGTTGGTTCACAAGTGCGGCAGTATCCTACCCGGTTTCACCGGAACGGGGAGTTTCCCCCTTGATAAGTCAGAACCTTCCCTTTTAGGTACATAGCATGCATGCGAAGGGGGACACATCCACCCGAGGGACTAGGTTTTGCATGTTTCAACACAAGACCACCCTGCCATGCATGTGCTAGGGCCACATGCAAGTTCTTGAGGGTTTCCTACGCCCTGGAGCGCGGTTTGCCGCTGGAACCCTGATCTGTGGGCCTCGGATCGTCTACCCCCTAGACGTTCCTCTAAAGGGGTTAGCCCGGCGTAGCTCTCTCTGTTTTGTGTTTGTTTAGGTCATATGATGATGTAAAACCATGTTGGTTCACAAGGTGCGGCAGTATCCTACCCTGGTTTCACGAGAACGGGGAGTTCCCCCTTATATAAGTCGAGAACCTTCCCTTTTAGGTTACAGGCATGCATGCGAAGGGGGACCAATCCATGCACATGGGGACTAGGTTTTGCATGTTTCAACACAACACCACACTCCATGCATGTGCTAGGGCCACATGCAAGTTCTAAGGGTTTCCTACGCCCTAGAGCGAGGTTTGCCGAGGAACC
Organism: Avena eriantha; assembly: GCA_910589775.1. Classification (NCBI taxonomy): domain Eukaryota; kingdom Viridiplantae; phylum Streptophyta; class Magnoliopsida; order Poales; family Poaceae; genus Avena; species Avena eriantha. The sequence goes on from CAJUXJ010001767.1 coordinate 23,439, forward strand.
CTAATCTGTGGGCCTCGGATCGTCTACCCCCCTAGACGTTACTCTGACAAGGTATAGCCCGCGTAGCTCTCTCTGTTTTGTGTTTGTTAGGTATATGATGATGTAAAACCATGTTGGTTCACAAGGTACGGAAGTATCCTACCCTGGTTTCACCGGAACGGGGAGTTTCCCCTTATATAAGTCGAGAACCTTACCCTTTTAGGTTACACGCATGCATGCGAAGGGGGACACATCCACCCGGGGACTAGGCTTTTGCATGTTTAAACACAACAACCAACCTCCATGCATGTGCTAGGGCCACATGCAAGTTCTTGAGGTTTCCTATGCCCTGGAGCGCGGTTTGTCGCGGAACCCTGATCTGTGGGCCTCAGATCGTCTACCCCCTAGACGCTCCTATGACAGGGTTAGCCCCGGCGTAGCTCTCTCTTTTTTTGTGTTTGTTTAGTGTCATATTGATGAGTGTAAAACCATGTTGGTTCACAATGGTGCGGCAGTATCCTACCCGGTTTCACCGGATACGGGAGAGTTCTACCCTTATATAAGTCGAGAACCTTCCCTTTTAGGTTTACAGCGCAAGCATGACAAAGGGGGGACACATCCACCTGGGGACTAGGGTTTGCATGTTTTCAACACAACACCACATCTCCACTGCATGTGCTAGGGCCAATGCAAGTTCTTAAGGGTTCTCCTACGCCCCGGAGCGCGGTTTGCCGCGGAACCCTGATCTGTGGGCCTCGGATCGTCTACCCCCCTAGACGTTCCTCTGACAGGGGTAGCCCGGCGTAGCTCTCTCTTGTTTTGTGTTTGTTTAGGTCATATGATGATGTAAAACCATGTTGGTTCACAAGGTGCGGCAGTATCCTACCCGGTTTCACCGGAACGGGGAGTTTCCCCCTTATATAAGTCCAGAACCTCCCTTTTAGGTTACAGCGCATGCATGCGAAGGGGGACACATCCACCCGGGGACTAGGTTTTGCATGTTTCAACACAAACACCACACCTCCATGCATGTGCTAGGGCCACATGCAAGTTCTTGAGTTTCCTACGCCCGGAGCGCGGTTTGCCGCGGAACCCTGATCTGTGGGCCTCGGATCGTCTACCCCCTAGACGTTCCTCTGACAGGGGTAGCCCGCGTAGCTCTCTCTTGTTTTGTGTTTGTTTAGGTCATATGATGATGTAAAACCATGTTGGTTCACGAAGGTGCGGCAGTATCCTAGCCGGTTTCACCGGAACCGGGAGTTCCCCCTATATACGTTCAGAACCTTCCCTTTTAGGTACACGCATGCATGCGAAGGGGGACACATCCACCCGGGGGACTAGGTTTTGCATGTTTCAAACAACACCACCACCTCCATGCTGTGCTAGGGCCACATGCAAGTTCTTGAGGGTTTCCTACGCCCTGGAGCGCGGTTTGTGCGCGTAACCCTTAATATGTGGGCCTCGGATTCGTTCTACCCCCCCTAGACGTTCTCCCTTTACAGCGGGTCGGTATAGCCCGTGCGTTAGCTCTCTCTGTTTTGTGTTTGTTTAGGTCATATGATAATGTTAAAACCATGTTGGTTCCAAGGCTAGCGGCAATATTCCTACCTGGTTTCACGGAACTGGGATGGTCCCCCTTATATAAGTCTAGAACCTTCCCTTTTAGGTTACAGCGCATGCAATGCGAAGGGCGTACAACATCCCACCCGGGGACTAGGTTTTGCATGTTTCAACACAACACCACACCTCCATGCATGTGCTAGGGCCACATGCAAGTTCTTGAGGGTTTCCTACGCCCGGAGCGCGGTTTGCCGCGGAACCCTGATCTGTGGGCCTCGGATCGTCTACCCCCTAGACGTTCCTCTGACAGGGGTAGCCCGGCGTAGCTCTCTCTTTTTTGTGTTTGTTTAGGTCATATGATGATGTAAAACCATGTTGGTTCACAAGGTGCGGCAGTATCTACCCGGTTTCACCGGAACGGGGAGTTTCCCCTTATATAAGTCGAGAACCTTCCTTTTAGGTTACAGC